>DF362601.1:2584-37962 GCA_000787875.1 Solanum virginianum | reverse complement strand
GATTGGATAGAAAGTAGGCGCTCTGGGGTGGGGGGATGTTATGATCAAGAAGTGGGGATTGAGGATGTTGGGTGGGTGAATAGGAGACAATAGACTAAGAATGTCATTTATCGACTTATTTTTTTTATTTTTATTAGAGAAATTATTTTTCTCATTTTTAAGGAACTTATGTTCCTAGAGAAAAATATTTTGATCCAATTTAATATAAAAAAAATTAAAAATTATTTTAAAAAAAATATTTTGTACACACTCCCAATCTCGATTCAACATAAAGGTAAATGAGATGGAATCTTGATTCCAAAAGACAAGCACATGGTGTATGGAAAATTGGTGTATAAATTGGTATCACATAAAATTGAATATCACAATCCATAGATATCAGTTTGTATACACATTCCTTGTGCTAAAAAAAAAAACCAATAATATCACATAAATCGAGATAAAAAAATAATTTATATTGTGTCCGTACTAGCACGTGTTTTTGTAACTAGTTCCGTAGAAATATGACATATATAAAATCACATTATGATTCAATTTCATTCAATATCAAATCTAAGGTATATCCCCTAAATTGAACAACACAATTAATAGATACCAGTTTCTACAGTTATTTCATAAACTAAAAACAGTTAATAAAATAGTTTTTTGGACACCATAAATAGTGTAAGTTTTTAGAATTGTACATCCTCATTCCATATATAAACCCAAAAATCATTTAGAAAATTGGGAAACTCATATTTGCCGTAATATGTTAGGTATTGTAATATAATACTATGCTTGATAAGTATAAAACATATATTTATATAATATAGTATAGTGTCTTAAATATATTTGTTTTTGGATTATCTCAAATAGAAATGGTTTTTTTTTATTGGGCTTTAATATTTTTATTGCTCCACCATCTTTCTGAAAATGAGAAAACTGCGTAAATTGGACTCATTTGGAAAAATATTTATTCGAATTGGATCCAAACTGATATATTTATGAGGAATTTTTGCATATAGTCACTCATAAATACTTTAATTATACTTCATAATTATAATTTGGCTAATTACATTTTGTAACTATAGTTATAGTAGTATTTGTATAATTCGCGCAATATTTGTATATGTTTATATAATTCGTTATACAATTCGCAGTTTTAATATATAATTCGTGCAGCGTTTGTATAATTGCTATACAATTCACAGTGTTTGTATATTTCACTATACAATTTGATTTGCGCACAATTTTTATATAATTGCGCAACGTTTATATAAATCGTACAAATTATATAAAATTCAAATTGTAATTGCAGTTAGATGTTTGCCGCGAGCAGTAATTAATTCAAGTCATAGCTACATCAGCTAATTAACTAGTATATGTTTGCTTATCCATGTAATTTTTCCTATATTTTTATTTTGATTGGACTCATGGCCCAAACTAAATATCTGAATGTCTTGTTACGGAACCACTACGTCTTCATCCTTCCTATCATCGAAGTATATACATACTCTGATGGTATTCATATACTATGATGGTATCAAATAATAATTGAGCAGTGTTTTCACTAAATCACTGTCTATTCCTCGATACCTCAGAGTGTATACACTCTAATAATATCAAAGAGTAAATAAGTAGTGTTTTCACTCAATCACTGCTTCTTCATCCTTTGATACCATCAGAGTATATACTCTGATGGTATCAAGTCGTAATTGAATAGTCCTTTCATTGAAGTACCACCTGTTCCTCCTTGACGCTATTAGAGTATATATATACTATATGATGGTATCAAAGAGTAACTGAATAGTATTTGCATGGAGTCACTGCTTCTTGCTCTTTGATACTATCAGGATATATATATATATTTTAATAGTATCAAATACTAATTTAGTACTTAGTATTTATCTCTTTTTCCTTGATATCATCAGAGTGTACACACACATATATATATTTTGATGATATCAACGAGTAGTTAAAAACAAAAGAGGAAAAGGGAGAATATGAAAGTAAGAATGTAATCGCTTCTAAATAATTTTTCTTTTGAGCTATAAATGTTCTTTTTCCTTTAAAGATCAACAAAATTTATGGACCATAGTCTAAAGTCTAGACACTCTAGACAAGAACAATATGAAATAAATGCTATTGGCTTAGTCCTATTTTAATATCGGACACTATATATAGTTGAGAACATTTTTCCTTTAAAACTTCACATTTTACACTCAAATGGCATATTTTTATAGCACTAATTACCATATGTTTAAGATTGCCACAAATTTTAAAAGTTTTTTAGAAAAGAACTTTATACATAATTAATTACATCATATAAATTGAATTAACGTGTGGGAGAATATATTGTAAATAACCTATTATTCTTGCCATAAGAGAATTAAATGTAGAGGTAAGGGAAGTAGGGAAATATGTAGTTTATACTTTATAAGGTGAGACAAAGTGCCATGTTCATTAATCTGAAATGGCCAACATTGTCTAGGATGAACTACAAAAGGACACATATAGTAGGTTAATTCTTGAATGAAACCCTAATATCCAACCTGCTTACAACAATAGTTAGGAAAATTATTGTGTTTCTATGTTCTTTTGCATGTTCTTGCATGACCTACTCATGTGAAACCCATATGACTCCCCATACCATTCAATTTCAATCAAATCTTTGTTATGGATTGTCTTTTTATGCGGAGTTAAGTTGGTCTAAAGATAATCTTAGCAGGGTGTCACATTATTAAGAGTATTCAGCCTATTAGTAGTTTATTTGTTAAATTAGGTATTAGGCCTAACTTACACCTCAAAAGCTAGCTCAAAGGGAGGAGGATTGCCTAAGCCTTATAAGGAGGTCACCCATCTCATTAACCACCAATGTGGGACTTTCAACACCCCCCTCACGCCTAGTGCTTTTAGCATCTGGTGCGTGGGCAACGAGGGCCCAACATTGGGTGAGATGGTCCTGCTCTGATACCATGTTAAATTAGGTCTTAGGCCTAACTCACACCCCAAAAGCTAGCTCAAAGGGAGATATGCTTTTATTTTTCAGCTATTAATGTGGAACTTTTGTTTGTATGTTAGAAACTCAAAACTCTGAGTTACTCTACAACTAATCTTGCTAGAGTAGCTTCGTCACAGCGTAGGATGATTTTTTAACTATGCGTGGCTAGCTTATGTTCCTTAATTAAGAAGACAAACTATTATACTTAACCTTAAAGTTTATCCATAAGGTGAAGTTTGTCCAAGATCATATAAGACAATAGTCCATTGCCTCAAGCAATTGAATCAATTAACATCCCTCCGTCCTAGCTTCTCGAACCATAGCTAAGGACTAGACAAGGCCCAAGGGGAGTGCGGATAATCGATTACAATATTTAACATACTAACCCAACATCATATTGAGTAAATCAAGAATAGGATGACTCTGACTCTGATGTTATGCTAAGAAAATTGATATTGAACCTAATTCAACCTTAAAAATTACTATTAATGATCAGGTAAAAAATTTTCAAGATCGTATAAGTAGACACAACAATTTAACTCATACTTTCAATTAAGTGTGGGACACTTAACAATTAGGATTGCTTTCTTATAGCATCCTAGCAGACCAGGCGATGTGTCAATACCTTGTATTGATGCATATTAGTAATAATATAATACGCTATCTTCTTTACCTAAAAAAAAAAAAGATTACTTTCTTATGTCATGAATCACCTAATTTGACCTGGTAGTCATTATCTCATCCTAATTAAAATATTTAAGTGTCAAATCCATGTTTTGACTGAAACAACATTGTACTTATTAAAGTTATTTATGTCCCAAAATGTTTAAACATGTCTTACAAGTAAATCCAATTTATAACTGGCAGTATCTTTGTTAATTAATAGTTTGTCTTACGCATATATCTTTTGCTTACCAAAAATGAAACATTTGACTACAAATTAAAGGTTAATGCAAGGAGATTTAGATCGTTAATTATCTTAGATGATTTAAACACAAAATTTTATTAGTCAACTAGTAAGGGACAACTAGGGTGTGTTCAGTACCAAGTATTTTTAAATTTTTTCATGTTGGGTTTTGGCACAAAAATTAATTGAAAAATATTTTCTCGGAAAATAAGCTTCTTAAATAAAAAAAAAAAAGAGAGAATTTCAAGTCGAAGTAGGGAAAGTAAATTTCACAAATAACATTTCATATTAATTGTGTTATTTTCACTCTCAACACAGTTCATCTTCATCCTACCCTTGTGGATCACGTTCCCGCCTTCCGTAATATTTGTCTATATTATATACTATACAAATATGTTTTAGAATAATATTTTGTTAGTTTCATTAAAAATATTAAAAAAAATAAGTAAGAGAAATGCACTTATTCTTCTAAAGTGCATTTTTCATGAAAACATTTTTCTTCGTACCGAATATATGATGGCGATCACTATATATTAAATTATAAATTTAACAACCGTCCAGAATCAGATATGCTAAATAAATCACAACTAAAATAATGTCAACAAATAAATAAATAAATTGTAACGAACTATATATTTGGTTAGTTTTTATAACGGACAGCATATCATATGGTGCTCAATAATAAGCATTTTAATTTATTTCCTTTGGCACATGCATAGAGTCAACATAATCAGGGAAATAATTTTTAAAAATTCTACTTGCATTATATATTAATTATTTCAATAATTTTGTAATAGCTACCAACCTCATCAGTTATAATAATTAAGAATATTAGGACTAAGATAGGCTATTAACTAATTAACTGCATCTATAAATTAATAATAATCTCAGTTGAAGATATATATACATAATAAAATACAGAGATAGAAGAGATCCTTATTTAGTATTTTGATTCATGTCAATTTGTTTGTGTTATTTTTAAAATAAATTATTTGAAAAAGATTTTTTTTTAAAATTTGAAAACTTTTTAAAAGAAAAATTTTAATTTAAGATCACAAAATTTTAAAAAATATCTTTATTTCTTTAAACATCATGTTCAACGAAATTAAGATAGACAAATTAAAATGATTAACATAATATTAATATCTTCTGGGGCCAATATCAATATGATACATTCTGATGTTGCCCATAATGGAGTTTATTTTCTTCTAATTGTTATTAATGATTGGGGCCATAATTAAATTGAAGAATATAATACTGTCTGGTCTCGAATTGTTAATTATAATGCTAATTTCAAATATGGACAATTAATTAATTAGTGCATAACAATTATAATTATGTTTTATTTCTATAAAAAATAATCAAAAATTATAAATATATATATAGTGACTATACAATATAGTTTGCAAAAGGTCATAGAAAGTATATACTAATTATATAATATAGATTAATTACTTATTCATGAGCTATACATAAAATAATATATGTTGAGTATACATAACTATACGGTGAATGATTATTTTTCTAACTTACGCGGAGTATTAAAAAAATTAAATAAGTAAATTGTGAAAGTGCAATCAAATGGAGTAATAGGCCAACTTTGTCTTTAGTTCTGTCTGATATTTTTAAAAAAATAATATTTGATGAAGCATAACATGACTCGGTAAAATGAGAACAATATAATAATGAGGCAAATAATAATAATAATAACAACATGCTATAAGTATAAAAAGTTGACCACAACGTAAAGTAAGATAACTAACCTGAACTGTTCACTAAATCAACAAAAATAATACTCTTGCCGTTTTAAAAAAAATTATAATCTAATTTAATTTACCACAAATTTTTAAAAATAAAAAATAATTTTTAACATTTTAATCATAAGTTAAAATCATGTCAAATATATATAAAAAAATATATCTTATGATCTTAAAAATAAAAATCTATTGTAGTAACTTAGCCGGTAATGGATAATAGCTCTATCTTTGCTCTTTCTCATTCAAAATTGTTACCGTCATCGATTAATCTAGGTTTGATAATATAGGCAATGCGTATGTAGGCATACAATGCATCAAAGAAACATCATAATAAAATAACAATATGCATAACATATCATTTGAATAAGGACAAGATATATATGAAATGAACAATGTATAGAGCCCCCCCGTCCTCATGTCCACTTTCAAGTTTAGAAAATTATTTGATTTTTGTTTTAGGGCTCATATAATGTGCTCCCAAGTGTCGTCCGACACTATCCGGCCTATTGAAACTCTTAGCGGGATCTTTACCTACATATCGTTATGTGAAATTTTTTGAGAAAAATGTGTCCAGAGCCCCGACACCCCAGAATTCGTAGTCTAACACCCACTAGAACTCCAACAGCTAGACCTAGAATGAATGTGGTCAGCTTTAAGTTGTCATCTATTCCACACATTTAACTAAGAACAAGAACAAGGTATTTCAAAATTTGAAAAAAGAAATTAAGTCATTACTCTGCTGGGCTGACACTGATATTGAGACGATGAAAGCTAGGGGAACAAATGGGATTAGATATCCTAACCGTGATCTGGGTGTGTTGGGTATAAAGAAAGATATTTTTCACAATAAATATTTTCTTGAAAAATGCTTTTGTAGAATTTATATTTTTTACTTTTGAAAGTTTCAATTTGCGCGGAGAAGTCTTATACATTGGAAGTAAACCACTCCTTAATAAAGACAATTTTATATTCAGAAAGATTAGAGATTTAAGATTAAAAATGAAAGAGTACTTATCACTCTATCACAATTCTTATTAATCCTAATTTACTTCATCTTATAATACATCTATCTAGTTAAAACTTTGACTTTTTTAAAATTATCCCATCATTTACTACTTCTTAATATCTGTGTCAAGTCAATAGGGGCTAAGTAAAATTTGACAGAAGGAGTACTTGAAAATGTATGAATAGTGATATCACGAGAGTCAAATATAATGCCTTATTAGTCAATTAAAATTTATCATTTATACTTCTTCAGCAAGTTTTTTAATTATATATGCTTTTGATGAACGGCGGACGTAGGTATATGATTGTGGATTTATTTAAACCTAATAATTCCGATGCTAAAGATAAATTTATATGTGAAAATTCACTAAAATGATAATAAGTAGTAGATAAGAGCTCATAATTTAAAAAATACAATGAGTGTATTTTTAGAAAAAAAATTAACTAAAAGATATTTTACTCCACAGCACACCCTTAGAATGATTAAATTCAAAATGACATGAATCCTAGGGGTGTTCACGGGTCAGTTTGAATCAGTTATTGATTAAAATTAAAATTAAAATCAAATCAATTTAATTCGGTTTTAAATTCTCAAAACCAAATCAACCCAATTATAATATACATTTATCGGTTTGATTGTTATTGATTTTTGTTTGATTTGGTTCGATTATTCGGTTATTCACCATACACAAAAATAAAAGTAATGATGCATTTAAAATGGAGAAAAAGTGACAATAATCTATTCAAAACGAGAAATAGTTAGAACGACTGATATTATAGAACTTTCAATTACTAAATTTACTGTGAAAAAAGTTTCAAAATTCACCATTTTGGCAAATTCACCATTTTGACCTAGAAAAAGAGCTAGTAATTTTTCTAGTCCCATCAAGAATTGTCATAGATATTCATTCATATACATAAAATTACTAAGATAAATATTCTCGTTTTGATTTGAGCATTTATGCTTTTATAAGTAGATTAGAAAAGAAAAATTATTTTTTAAATAATTTATTATGTATGTATAATTATAAAATATATGAATATAATTTATCGATTCGGCTCGATTCGGTTATTTCTTCAATTTTTCCGAACTAATCCAAACCCAAACCAAATGCTATCGATTTTTAAAAAACTAAAACCAAACCAAACCAAAATCAAAATAAAATTAATTTATTTAATTAATTTGATTTAGTTCTTCAATTTGGATCAATTTCTATCCAAACCATGAACGCCCCTAAATCCAGTTATAGTTTGAGTTTCTCTGTGTTGAATCTCACTTTCTTTTTTTTATAAAAATATATACTTAAAAAAATATATTTAAAGTCTGTTGACAACACTATTATTTTTAATAAGATATTCAAGTTGGCCAATAAGACATGGGGTGTTGCCGTTAATTTAGCCGCATCCATATAGCATGTTATTCCCATTAATTCAAATATTTGTCATATTTTTTTTAATATTATTAATTTTAGAGATAACCAAAATCTAAATAAATACTAATTTTAGGGTGATAACCAAAATCTAAATAAATAATGTATCATATAAACATGTAGTTCGTGTTTTTAATATCAAATAACGAATAATTCAAGAAAAACTTGAGAAATAATGCTAACTATAGTTGGAGCAATTCAAGAAGATTAATTTCACACATATATATTTGATATTGTGTAGTATGTTTTACAAATAATAATGAAATAAAAAAACACTTCTCATCCATCACATGGGTCGAGTGCATTTACAAATAATAAAAATGAAAAAAACACTTCTCGTCCATCACATGGACCGAGTGCATTCTCTATATTAAAAAATAAAATAAAAAAGTATACTTTTGATACACACAAAAAAAAAAAAAAAAAGTTGGAAACTCAATTTCTAAAAATATTGAGTTATAAAAAATCACCATTGACAAGGGAATGTTCACACCTGGCGATATTAAATTTGAAATTTTGAATCCGCCTTTTGTTCACACAGATTATCGTTCTCTATCGTTGAACGATAGCCGAAAACCCCACTTGGAGAATAACTTCTTCTTTGGACTGGTACTCGTATTCTGGTTACTTTGATCAACATTGGCACCGATCACATTGGACGAATCAACAAAATTTTTAATACGTTGAATCGCGAGATTCAATGTATCTTCTGACATGTTTGCGAAACATGCACGAAACCAACCCGGTTCAGTACAATGGCACGATGATCCGGGCGAAATATTAAGCCTAACTTCGTAAACTATTTTTTTCCATAGCTCAATTTCTGCTTCAAATGTATTGGTTTTTAATAAATGTCTCATGTCGACCCAACAAAATAAACCCGCGTTGCTTTCAAGACAACTAATTCCACTACTTTCAAGTCCTTTTACTAACATTGCATGTCTTTTCTTGAGACGCTTTTGATTTTCGGATATATATTTCTTGGTAAACCTTTTATCGGCTAGCATAGCCGATAAAAGATACTGAGTTTGCGAAGAAATCAATCCGAAACTTGACATTTTTGTAGCCGCGGAGACAATAAGCTCGTCATTGGAGTAAATTGCACCAATTCGGAAACCGGGAAGGCCCAAGTCTTTCGAAAGACTATAGACGATGTGAACTCGATCCCAAACTTCAGTGTACATGTAATTATTTTCGATTAATACTTCCATGACACTAACGAATTTAGGCGAGTTAAAAACCGTGCCCGAATATATTTCATCGCTAATAAGATGAATCCCCTTTTCATCAACGAACCTAACGAGTAGCTCGAGCTCGTTTCGAGTTAAGGTCGTGCCCAATGGGTTCGATGGGTTAGTCACTAGTACCCCTTTCACTCTAAGGTTGCGACTTTTCGCTAACTTATATGATTCTTCAAGTGCGGATTCTGTAATTCGAAAGCCATTTGAACTTGTGCATTGTATTGGAACTATCTCAGCCCCGGTTCTCCATTTTAGGTCTCGATCAAATCTGCATATGTACAAATGTAACATAAGTAACCTAACCAGATGAAAAATAATTTAATTTGTATATACTGACAGCATAACGTACCCGGGGTAGTAAGGAGTGGGAAGGAGAAAAGCGTCCCCCGAGTTGGCTAGACAAAACATGAGTGTCTCATTCGCAGAAGTAGCACCCGCGGTGAGAACGAGCTTGTTTGGATTAAAGGTAACTCTGTTCCCTCTAATTTCTGACATGAATTGAACCAATGCCTGCATTTAATTAAATTAGTTTAACAAACTCAATATGATCTCACAAGTAAAGTCTGAACGGGATAATGTGTTTAAAGTACGTTTTTAAAGTCAGCAAAGCCGTGGTAATCTTGAAATAGAGCAAGTTCTCTAAATATAGACTCTCCATTTCTCTTAAATCCAGCTGCGTCTGGGTTTTGGGCAAGCCAAAACTCTAATAAATCAAAAGAAAGCTGCACACATAACGCGAAAAAAATAACATTATAGGATATTCTGGATTTTGTTAAAAAAAAAAAGGAGGAATGTTTAATGAAATCAGACAAAAAGAAATGGGAATGCTGAAAAAAATTATTTACCTGATTCTCTGCAAGACCCATTTGTATTATTCCTTTTGGATTTTGAATTTCATCGTACGGGTTCTTCTCGTACTCTTGCCATCCTAGGAAATACGAAGAATCTTGTCCGTGGGAATTACACGTGGCCATTTTCGATAAGAGTTTCATATTTATCGACGTTTAAATTTAAAAATAAAATTTCTGGGAGGATTCACAAATGTAGCTTTGGAGTTGTTGAAGAAAATGAAAATGAAAATGAAAATAGGAAGTTAGAATTATTTTTTGTAGAAAGATAGAAAGAAGAAGAATGATATTGAGATTGATGGTTTGTTGGTATTTGTTGGCATATAACACGCCTATATATAGGAATTTTTGTACAATCATTCAAGATTTTCTTGTTTTTTTTTTTCAATATAATGTAAATTTTTTTCTTGATTGAGTGGGTTGGCGAGATGTATTGCTAATTTAACGCGCTTTTGCACTATTTCATTTGATATGTTTCACTAATATATAGCAGTTTTAGCACAATTATAGTTTTTATTTTGGGTGTATGTGTCAATAAGAAAAATATTTATGTTTTCTTGAAAAAAATTAATTTTTTTATATATAAAAAAAACACTTTTAGTATTTTGACCAAATTTTTTAAAAAGTAGTATTTCCATTGACTAAGAATCATTTATTATTAATTATAGTTTGAATAAACAAAAGGAATTGTATGTATTTTGTTTAACAATTTTTTGCCTAATTTTTCATAGATTTCTAGTTAAAGATACGTATAATTAGTGTTTTAAAAAAAATTGAGCACAAATAAAATACTTTAGGACGCAGGACCTTAACTGAGATGACTGACTTTATTTTTAACTTTCAAACTTGCCAATCTAGAATCACAATCAAAATCTCCTAGGGTCTATAAAAAAAAACATCGCTCCAAATGAATTAAGCCTCACACGTGAACCTCCTGCTTCCTTGCAATTGCTACTCATTCTTCTCTATATAGTAGATATAGTTATGTTCAAATTTAACTCAATTCACCCGATTGTAATATTCTATGTTAAAGTGAATTTGTTGGCTGTTGCTTACCTTAATTTTCATATGGACAAGAATGTCAGAAATAGAAAAAAAGCCCATCCTTAATTGGTCGATCTGTTCCCTTACCATTTGGCCCACAACGTTTCCCAAGTGTTATTTTGTTGGAATTATACAAAACAAATAATTAAAAATTTTGGGATTTCTCCGCTTCATTTTATTTATTTTCTATATCAAAATAAATATTTTGTATTACTCGTGCATATTAGTAAATTAGAAGAATTTTTCTACTTTCGTTTGGTTAAGAAATAGTCACAATTTGGTATTTGGTTACAAAAAGTGAAGAGCAAAGGTGATTATCTCTAATTTTTACATTTTAATTTTAAAATATTACTCCTTCGATTCATTTTTATATGTCGCATTTTATTTTATGAGGATCACTTTGATTAATTTTTTGCGTTAAATTGATTTGAAATAACTCAGTATTTTCAAAATTTAATGTTCAGAAAAATTACACAAAACATAGTATAAGTTGCAATTATTTTCATATTAATATGATAAAATTATACATATTAAAGTATTAATTAAAGTTGATATAATTTGTCTTTCAATAATAGATGACAAGTGAAAGTGAACAAGAGCGTAATTCTAAATAAGATTATTGAAATATTTATGTTCCTAACAAATTTGTAGAACGTCCCTTCTCTTTTAGGACACATATATAGAAAAATATATAATATGGGACAGCTCATGATCCAAATGTCCCAATATATATAACTTTGGCTTTATTTAATTTGGAATATAATGTTATATATTTTGGAAAGGGCATTGATATCTGTTGACTGTTGGTGGCCTGTGTCTCGATCATGAAGATGGTTCTAAAAACTATTAAAAAAAAGAGAAAGAATTAATTAGGGGCGTGTAAAAACTGAATCGATCGATAAATCGAATTGATAAAAATATTATTGGGTTATTGTTATTGGGCTATTAGGTTATCAAATTTTTAATGGGTTTGAAAAAAAAAAGATTATTGGATTATCGGTTCGATATCGATTTTTACTATTGGGTTATTGGGTAAATCGATAAACCAATAAGATTATAATAATTTACTATTTTATCCTATCATAAATATTAAATATTAGTAAATAATAGTAATAGGATACTATAACAATACTTTATATATTTTAATCTTTATAGTACTTAACTGATTAGTTATCCGCTTTAGTCTTTTAGTTTGTAATTAAATAATTATAGCTTTGGCAAGTTTGTAAACATAGTCTTCGTACTCTATCTGTTTATTATTAATGCAAATTCTCATTATCATTCCTATCGGGTAAACCAAACCGTTAAGGACTTAAAACCGATAAATAGAAAATCGATAAAGATTATTTTATTAATTTCTTATTGATTTAGCATATTTAAAAATAAAAAACTGATAAACCGAACCAATAATATACAGAACTGATGCACACCCCTAGAATTAGTTAAAAACTTTATCGTTAAATTGCTCATGGCTAGTAAAATTTTGTAATAATCACTCACTAATATGTCATTAAATAAGATTATCAATTGATTTTTGACTATTTCAAAATTACTCTCAAATTACTCACTAATATGTCATTAAATAAGATAATCAATTGTTTTTTTATTATTTTAAAATACTCAGTGAAATCCCACAAGTAAAGTTTGTCGAAGATAAAATATATACATTATTAATGAAACTTTATTAGAGTTAAACATAAAAATAACTTTTGCTAAAAATAAAGAAGCGACTATAAAAATACATCTAACAAGTCGACTAGAGTAGATCTAAAGACTTCACCCTTCCTTTAAACCGTTAAAGCACTACATTGAATGTATATTAGACAAAAAACACCATTTTGAAGTAGCTTAAACGACGTTGTTTAATTTAAGACTTAAACATCCTAGTTAATTAATTGTTTCTTGTTTTGTTCTTTTCTTTTTATCTTTTAGTTGCATCATGCCAATTGCCAAGTGGGTGGTGGGGGTGGCTCTTGTCTGTGTTTGTGTTTAATAATTTTTATTTTATAAATGGTCAAAGGAGTACTAGTCACAAATTTTGTCATATAAAGATGATTAAATAAGTACTTTATTTTAAGAGTTATTGGTAAAAAAATATATATTTAAACTATTGATTTTTATATTTGAACAATTAGAAGTGTGAGTTTTTTTTACTCATGAACTATTATTCAGTGGTTATCGAAATATATCTAGACGTGAATTAGATCAAATATTTATCTACCAAAATCTTTTAGACGTGTTTGGCCAAAAAGCCTCCGTCAATATCTGACACAGATAACGACTCTATATTAGCTTACACATTCATTTATATGTGTATATATGTGTGTGTATTTCAATCGATTTATTCAAAATAAAATTCTAAACTCTCTCTTTTCAAATTGGAGTTTTTGACATCAGGGTTGAGACGAGACTATGGCTAAAAAAGGTGGAGAAGAAGATGTTGGGTGTCGAGGTGGAGAGTAAATTAATTTATATGGTTATAAATTTTTAACTTTTAATCTTTTGTCCGGCTATTGAAAGAAAAAAATTTTTTGCATCTGCTTCTCCTATTATATAATTGGTTTTATCTCTCTCCAAACCTAACGTGATAGTTTTTCATCACTTTTAATCTAATATTAATTTATTTAGTTTTTTCACGATAAAATTATATTATTACGTGACAGATATTTTTTTAACAAAAGAAAAAGTATAGTATACACCATAAAAAATTAGTCAAGGTATATTTCACTAACCATTAAATGATACTTCAAGCAATAAATTCACACTCTCAAAAAATTTATATATAAGAATCAAAAAATTGAAATAATATAAGTATATTTTAACCATTAGTTCATATTTTAATGTTTGTGATTAAATTAATGATCTTAGAACTTAATTCACCGGCCAGTAAGTAAATGGAGACTTTTGACAAAAGATTAAGACTCCAAAATATTATATTGAATTATACTTTTGAACAACGATCAGGATATTGACTAAGATTTTTCAAATTGCTTCTAAATGTATTTTTCTTAAAAACAATTTCGAAGAACAAATTTTTTGAGGAATTTTTTTTTTTACCTTTTGAAAATAGTTTCTGATAATTTTCAAAAATATTTATTTTCTCATAAAAACCTTGATCAAACATCTTATTTTCTTAAAATAAGTACTTTTTAAATAAATTTAAGTTTTACTTTCATTTTGCCCTACTCCGCTCTGTTTAAGAATTTTTCTTACCCCATCCAACCCCCCTTGCTCTAATTGCCATCCCTATTAAGCTGGTTGATATTTTCTGTCGATAAAAATCATAAATAGATATGCATATCTCATTAAATGAGTTCAATTTAAAATTTTTGAATATGATTTGACCCAAATGATTGCTTGGAATTAGATGCACATGATATAAACTTGAAGTTTACATTGTTTAATTTAAAAATCTAAATTAATTATTAGAGATCATAGTTTTAATTATTTGATTGAGTTTAAATTATATGCTATGATATTATTAAACAAAAATTATACTATCAGATTGCTTCTATATTATAGACATTTTATTATCAAAAAATTCTATTAGCAATGTATCTATAACTTCTAGTCTTCTACTCTTTTTTTTTTTTTTAATGTGCTTGATATCTTCTTCATTGGTTGAGAACATGAAAATATATATTTCATATTTTGGGACGCGATGAGATTTGAATTGAAAAATTAGATGATCTGATAATAACTTAAAACTATGTGATTATTTTTTATTCAAAAGCTTAAGCGATTAGAAAGAATACAACAACAATAACATACTCAGTGAGATCCCACAAAATAGGATTTAAGGAGGATAAAGTATACGCAAACCTTATTACTATCAATAGAGAGGTCGTTTCCTAAAGATCCTCAGCTCAACGATCAGAAAGAATGTACTTTTTTAATTATGTAAAAGATATTTTATACATGCCCAACAAATAACAATAAGGCGGACTTGGTCATAAGTCTCGATTAATTTTGACTAATCAAATCTTTGGTTTAAGATTAATTAATCACATGAAACACAACACTAAACTAGGCGGTTATTCTGCTTGTTTCCTAAGATTGACTAAGATTGTCCTAACATGGATTACTGATTTTGGAATATTTTAATTAACAAATAGTGTACTGATTATCATTAGGTTGGTAATGATATTTTTATACTCATATATTACATATAGTAATTAAAATTCTTATACCACTAAGAATATAATCCTAAACAAGAACTATAAATAATTACAAATATTCCTAAAAATATAAGAAATTAGATATGAGCAATGCTAACATGCATCCTTGTTATTTTAAGTTGGTCTTGTGGGGGGGGGGGGGTATGTAAAAATATAATTTTAAGTTGGTGGTACGTATCGTGGCATATAAGGACACAAATTGCACAAAAATTCTAAGTCCTCATGTCTAATGACACAAACTATTTTTTCAAAAAAAATTAATATATATTTATATTTTTTACTTTATACATTTGAAATTTGAAACCTATTAGTCTGACAACTAATTTGAATCTACAAGGTGGATATAGCTTGAATCTTCTCGACTTAAAATAGAAGTTTGATATAACTTATGTCTATAAAAGTTAAATTTTTATAATAAAAACTCTGATTCCATGATTGTCTTTTCAAATAATTTAGATTTGACTGATGGAACAAAATTAAAGAAGAAAGCATGAAACGATTGTGATTTTTTAGGAAGGGTAAATGGGTGATTAGCTAGGGCAAGTGACCACCAAAGGATCTCGTATAGTGGATGAGTTGCTGCTCCTTTCTTAAACAGAGATCTCGAGTTCGAGCCCTACGTGTGGAAAAATCCTTGGTAGAAAGTGTTTCCCTCTAAATGAAGCCCTACACAACACGAATCTAGAATAATCGGACTCCAATAGAATACTGAACACCGAGTGAAAAAAGAAGAAGCTAGGGCATGTGATACCAATATTGCTGTTTAATGTCCTTACATAACCCTATGAAATCTATATATTAAATGGAGTTAAAGGGGTCCATTGGAGTCTAAAATGTGCAACAAGTAGTAGTCTACCCTTTGTGACAAGTAACATGATAAATCATATTTTGGCCCCAACCTCCCATTCTCAATTAGGAGACATGCAAGACCCAGACATAGACCTTTTGCTTCCTTTTTTTAAAAGTTGTGTAGGACCCTCTAATTACCGTATTATCGTAGAAATAATATTTACTGATCACTTTTTTTTATCTTAAGTTTTAAAAAATAGTATTGTTATGATGTATTTTAAATTCTACAAGTGAAATTCCTTAATGAATTTGAAATTATGTAATAATAGTTATTTTTCAATTGCATGTCTGACAATGTACACAATCATAATTTGATAGCTTAAAATTAGTAAATAATTTGTTATAATAAATGAAAATATATCAATATGAAAAAAACTATATTATCAATGTACTCTATAAGTTAAATTCAATTGGCACATATATTTGTGAGTATGTATATATTATTACATTTTCCTGTTCACATTGTCATATGGTGTTCTAGCTTTTACATTTAGTCCAAAATAAATTATTTTATATAATTAAGAAGTTATTAAATATTTTTTAAAGAATTTATCCTTGATTAAATAAGTGAGTCTGGACATAATCAAGAAATTATATTGAATGTATTTTATTTAATTAAAAATAATTTAGTGAAAATTTCTCTTATTCTTTAATTTAATTCATTATATCCAAGTGGGGAGCATATGAAAGTCAATGATGGTTGCAATTACCAAGTTGTCTACATAGATATGTCAACATTACCTCATAGTTTACAGTTGATAACGTGCACACTTACATACTTACATTAGTGTTGACGGGATAAAGTTAGTGTGTTGATTACGAATTTGATCAAATTTAATAAAATTATTTTAAATTCTAAAATTCTAGTGAAAAATTTATTGAATATATAAAAATTATTAATTTAGAACCTAATAACTTAAAAAGAATTAGAATTCTAAATTCGTAAACTTCAGATTTTGGGTCCGTCTCTTGATTTGATTTTAGCTTACTATGAGACAACTAGGTATGGAGAGCCATGTTCGTGAAAACCTATTGTTTTTATCTAGTTCTTTCTAGAAATTGTGCACAAGTTATATCTTCCTTCTAATACAATATAAGAAAATATTTTCATGAAAAAAAGAACTAAATTTTTATTTATTTTTTAGTATTTAATAACTAAGTAAAAATTTATTAGTTTAAGAGTATTTATATGTAGTTTTATAAAACAGTATGGGGTGGTATGAGGTAAGAGTTAGGGCCTAGGGGTAGTTCCGAGTGTATTTATATTGAGAAATCTATAAATACTTATAATTCTGGTAGGGGTTGGAGGTGGTTCGAGGGAGGCGGGAGTGGGATAGTCAAGGGTATGGGTTTGGGGTTATTGTAGGGTGCCCGGGATGCTACAATAATTTGACCAATCAAACAAAAAAATCAGGTAATTATTTTCTCATTTTTAATGAACTTATTTGCCTAAAGAGTTTTAATCAATCAAACATGAATTTTTTTTTAAAAAAAATCTCCATACCATGTGCCCCAGCCATGTCATATGCCCTGCGCAAATGCAATTGAGGCACAGCTAGCGCACAGGAGGTGACACCAACCACACTCTGGTGGATACACGGATAAAATAAAGAAACCCGCTAGTATGCGAAAAGAATCAACGCAAATATCATATTGACTTTCTCTCGCCTTACTTCTAAAGATAGATAGAAAGGGTTGGAGAGAATTTCAGAAAGTCATTCTCTCCTTTCTAAAGCTGCGCAAGGCGACCCCCCCAGAACGCTAAAAGGTGGGGGAACAAGAGTTGTCACGATAGAAAAAAGAAATGACTATAAGGAACCAACGACTCTCTCTTCTTAAACAACCTATATCCTCCACACTTAATCAGCATTTGATAGATTATTCAACCCCGAGCAATCTTAGTTATTGGTGGGGGTTTGGTTCGGAGTAGGTTAAAAAAGCTGCTAAGAAGAATAGTTTTCTTTTCTCTTGCGACCTTCCACGCCAAGGAGGGTTGAAGGGATCGATCCCAATAGCCTTTCACGAGGTGCGTAGCATTCTTTATAGCCGTTACGAAAGCTCCCGAAGAGAAAGAGGTCTTTGCTGCTTGACTGCGTGAACCAGGTCCAGGTCTTGCTTTTGGCATTCCCGCTGTTGACGTCCCATCGAGTTAGCTAGTTAAGGGTGAAAGGGATTTAGGAATGAATAGCAGGCAAAGTCCTTGCTAGGAATTCCGGGTAACTTTCTGTATTCCTTAAGGTTACAGGTGAAGCTTACTTCCTGCGGTAGCCCCTTGGACCTTAGCCTCTTAAGGGTTGGGTTCTAGTTAAGGCCTCTTGGGTCTCTATCCGGACCCATATCTGGTAAAAGTGGTGGCCTGGTTGTCCCCACACCCCCTTATCATGCGTGTCTGTGGGAGCAGTTTGTGCTAGCGTTTTGGCGCTCGCCTTATGATTCTCAGTCCTATTGTACCTATGCGACATCAGACACCAACAAATTTGCTATTTAATTTTTTATTCTATGCATGACGTTGAAGTCACGATACAAATTTAATAGTCCAATTAAAACACAATTGAAGTTTATTGTATGGGATAATTTATATTCAAAATGATATCCAAGCGTTAAATGCGATCACAATTCGCGACACTATCAACACTTGTATGAAACTCATTGTTTTCTAACCAAAACTTATAGACTTTGAGTCTTTGATCAATTTTTATTTTATTTTTCTTCATGTTTTATTTTCTTCTTTAAAACATAGTGGATCTCTAAAAACCCATGTCATTCATTCCTACAAATTATAAAATGCATATAAAACCTACGCCAAGTTTTATTTAGGAAAAAAATGTACTCACTATGACCGGACATATCGTTATAATTATCAATTTTATTTTGTAAAGTCTTCGAAGAATACATGAATAATATTCTCGGAAAATGTCCATTGAGGAAAAGTATTTACACATAATAATATCAATTTTATTATGTAAAGTCTTCAAAAATCTTTCGCATACAAATGAATTTTTATTTCTAAACTATAAGTCGCAAATTTACATATTTCTGTAATTGTGATTAAAGCTAGGCTATTTGGTTTGTTAAGGAAATGGCAAGTTGCCATAGTATTTGCGGCTAGCCAGTGTCCATGTTACTTTGGCTATTTGACTTTTTCTTTTTAATCTTTTATTTTTTTATTTTGGTTCAGCTATTAAATTTTTTGTTGTTATTGTTATTTATATTTTTTAATTTGTTTTATAAATTTTTTTTCCTTTTATAATTGTTTCACTTCTTTTGTGAAAAAAAAATATTATATTATTTTTGTAGACAGTGAAATTTTATCGATCAATTCATATTAAATGTGGATTACATCTTAAATTTATGATACATTGACCAAGTCAAAAAATGGATTAATGAGGTTGGATTAATATTTAAGTTAAAATTATATGACTTAAATAAAGTTCAAATTATATTTGGGTCAGTCCGTTAAGTTGATAAGACGAGTCCAACTCATGTTCTTCAAGCCCAAGTGTCTTCTGAAATTAATTGAAGACCAAAATACCCTCAAACCCTAGCTTACAACTATATAAAAGGGTAGAAAAAGAAAAAAAAAGAACAAGAGGAATAAGAAGAAGAGAAACATATAGAAAAGTTCTGCTCTTCAGTGGTGATCCGAAAGTCTTTCGCATACAAAGGAGTTTTTGTTTCTAAGCTATAAGCCGCAATTTTTATATTTCTGCAATTGTGATTAAAGCTCGGCTCCATATTCGTAGCAAAGTTTCAACAAGTATTTATATGATTCTAGAACAAAGCAAAGCTCTTGAATCGATGATCGTGAGGTGAAGAATCAGAGGATTATATCTTTTCATTAAATTTTATAAAGATTGTAACCTTCGCACAAATTTTTGAAATACAAATATTGTTGTTTGCCTTTATTTTTCTTTTCTTGATTGTTATTTTTCAGGAACGAAACTTAGTCGCTTACAATTTTTTATTTATTTATTAAGGTGGATATCCATGATAGACAAATAGATATTGCTACTGATACATTGTATAATTATTTTTATAATATCGATATACGATTATACATCATTTAGATATACCGATACATTATTACCTATTTATATAATATCAATATATTATATATATACGCTACATAACTATTTGTACATTATATGTGTGTATGTGCGCGCCCGTACACATACATACATACATATATGTTTACCCACTATTTATATAATATTGATACATTACATATACATTATATAATTATTTGTACATCATATATACTTATTTTTACACCATTTATACAATATTAATATATAAAAAAATTGGATAAAAAGGAGAAATAAAATTTTAGTTAAAAAATGCATTAACAAAACAAAAATAATAATTTTTTTTTTTTTAAAAAAAACTAAAACTGAAATAATTGAGGAAGCAAAAATGGACTAAGATTTTGGGCTACTTTTTGTAAAGGAAAAAAGAAAAAATTACATCACAACCCACAACGTTTGTTACTAGGAAAAATTAAAAAAATACACAACTTATATTTATATAATTTCGACTCTTTTTAAAAATTATAAAAAAATTTAATTGTACAAAACTGCAACACCTATTAATACAAATTACAATCTTTACTTCTCCATATAGCATAGTAAAATCCCATAATGCTTCTACCTTTTCACCGATTTCGTTTTTTATATAAAAAAAAGAATTTTTAGTAATTTTGAAAAAAGTTGGTATTAGTTGGGATTAGCTCCAAAAAATATGGGATTTATGTAAGTTTTTTTGGGCCCAACTTTACAAAATTACCCAAAATGATATTCGGATAAAAAGACCATATTTGATGTAATTTAGCCACGGTTTATCACTATTTAGCGAGACAATATTAAATAAAAAAAGTTTTTTTGTTGTTTAGATTTTTTTGTTGCTCTCTTTTTAATTTTTTTATTTTGTAATTGTTTCACCTTTTTTGTGGGAAAATGAATATTGGTATCGTTTTGTTATTTTTTTATTTATTAAGGTCAAAAAGTATAATAGTCAAATAGATATCAATATATTACATAGTTGTTTATATAATTTGATACACGATTGTACACATTCATTCAATTACATATGCACTACATAATTATTTATACATATTTATACACCTTTTTGTACGATATTGGTACATGGTTATAAATGATTTATACAATATCGATACATTATATATACACTCATAACTATTTATATAATATCAATATATTACATATATACTATATAACTATTTATACAAATATCGATAAAATTGTATAATTATTTATATATTATATATACATATCCATACATCATTTATACAATACTCATACATGTTTATGCACTACGTCTACAACATTGATACATTACATATACACTATTTAACTGTTAGTTATTAAAAAAAAAAGAGGTTAGTTTTGCATGGTTAAATTGTAGCCAATAAAAATAAACTACGGCTAATAAAAAATAAAAATAATGTTATTTACACCGTGGCTAGATAAAAATAAATTGTGGAGAAATAAGCGAATTTACTACATTTCATCTTATTATTTTTTTTGGCTATATTTTTTTGTAAACTAATAATTTCTTGGTATATATTTAAAGTTTTCCCAAAAATATGAACTACTTTTTTTCTTTAATATTTATAAACAAAATTTTCCCTAATAGTTATTTGTGAAAAGATACTTAATAAACTGACAACAAATAATTTAATTAATTTATGTAAATCACATTTGGACTTACATTACTCTTAGCTTGATTCAAATTATGATAATCCTTATCATCTGCGAATTTAGCAAAATAATATGAATTGATCTTTATAAATGTATTCGTGTTATGAACTGTAACACAATGATGACATGTCAAATGTTAGTTGTTTGATTTTTTAATATTTAACAATAACAAATTATTAGATCAGACAAAATAATTTTTTTTAATTTTCATAAAAGAACTTTATCCCCTTTCTATATACATAGAAATATGGGAAGCACCATGTTTCAAAGAGGAGTGTGATGAAGAGAGGAAGTTTATGAGAAGGTCAGTGAGCTGGGCCTTTGAATGAACAAATGAGCCCAGAGAAGTATTGTCGACAGATAATGAGAAATACATGATTTCTACGTGAATTGACTAAGAATCAAAATAGAATGACACAAATCGTCAAATAGTTGAGTTTTCCAATGAGGTGCCTGTATAGTGTATGATCTGACATAAACTCTACAAATAATTTCACAGATAGATCAAAGGGAGAAGAATTGACGAGAGTATCAAACTCCTACAGAAGGTCTAAGGTATATTTTGATGATCATACATTGACTCTTTTAATATCTCCATGACTAAGAAATAGAACATCCTTGATTTTAGATTCTGAATGGAGGAAATTCTTAAGAGCAGTGATTTCCTGTGATCATCACAAGCAATAAGCATGTCATCCACATAGACTGCAATAATAGTGATAAGGTGTCCTGAATTCTTAAAAAACAAGAAATACTCATTGAGGAAGACAGTAAAACCCTTAAAACTGAGAGCTCTAGTCAGTCTGGCATATCATTGCCTAGAGGCTTGTTTGAGATCATAGAGAGACTTTTCTGAGCTTGCAAACCAGACTAGGGCGAGGGCGAACCAACTAGCAGAAAACTTCATATAAACTTCCTCTTGTAGATCACCTTGGAGAAAAGCATTATTGACATCAAATTGAGAAGAAATATCCCAAGCTTTCTTGGTTGCAATAGCCAACGAACATCTAATAGTAGTCATTTTAACAATAGGGGAGAAGCTGTCAATAAAATCAATCCCCTGTTTTTGTTTATCGCTCTAACAACCAATCTTGGCTTTAATCTTTTCAAAGTGCCAATAACATGTTGCTTAACTTAGTTCTTCCATGACTTAAGGTATTAACATAGCATAAACACCCAAAACATCTTAAAATTTTGTAACAAGGAACTTTCTGGAGACCAATTCATAAGGTGTTTTTCCTTCAACAACTTTGGATGGAAACCTACTGATAAGAAAAGTACCAACTAAACTAGTTTAGGTCATTTGAAATACTAAAATGCTATCGGAACACTTAAAACATAAGACGAAGCTCATTCTAGCACTAGAATCACCTCTCCGAATCAATAGAATCATCAGAAATGCAATTCGAACACCAAAATTTAAAATGTTGATTAAAGTCAAACTTTAACTCAATTTCCAACTTCGGACCTAAAATTCACATAACAACTCCAAATTTGATTTCGATAACTTTACTAGGCCAATTTTCACATTTCGGAATTGATGGAACCGACGGAATTCTATTCCGAGACTCAGTTCTCCAGATGACTTAAAAACTCAAAATTTGACAACTTAAGCCTTCAAAACTCACTTGTTTTTGCAAAAATTCAACTTTTACAAGATTGTCCACAAAATAACTCTCAAAATCAACCAAGCATGACTCTGGGAAGCTATAGGGAGGGGTAAGACGGATATTTTATCAAAAATAAAAATAAAAATGACCTTCAGGTCCGTTACGATTGAAAAACTTTATAATAGATAAACTAATCATTCACTATTTTTTAATAATTATTATGCAAATATGTAGAACTTTAAAATTAATAAAGTTATTACTACTAAATATTTATTCATTGAGGATGCAAAAGTAATTCAGTATTTAACAGATATTTGGTCAATCAATATTGTAATTAAAACATATAGAAATTTCTTGCTCATAGTTTACTTCAAGTAGATTCAATATTTAGCTCCTAATATTAATAGGATTACGTATCCTACAATAAATTTAGTCCCAATGAAAATATGTTTAGTTTAATCCTAGTACAAAATTATATTTATACTCATTAGTATTTTTAGATGGAGAAAAGTTTAACTTATAAGGGCAAATAAGTAAATTAACTTTTTATGGATAATTTGGTCAATCAACATCTATATTCACACTTTTATAATACCATAAATATAAATATAGATAGATAGATTAGTAAAACTAACTCCACCTCAATTTGGTAATAATTTTTTCTTGGATTTTTTCCTTACACCACTATCATCATTCAATAAAGTGCAGGATTAAGCAAACATTACAAATCCATTCTGAAACTTATCCAAAATTTTAGTTGAGAATAACTTAATTAGTTTAATTTTTTTTCACTGTTAAAGTATGTGGTGCCGTAGATGGAACTACTTTGAGCTCTAGAAATAGAAGAATCTTTGATAAGGAATAATTCCCCCTAGATGAAGCCCTACGCGGTACAAATTCAAATATAGTCAAGCTTCAATATATCAGACACCATATGAAAAATCAAAGTAAAATTTAATTTCTCCTCTTATAATTTTTTATCACGGTATCCTCCAAATTACGTGAGAGAATTCTCCTTCCTGCAACTTATTTCCACAACGCTATTATAAATGGTTTACGTTTCCTCTTATTAAAGTACATAAAAAATATATATCTCTACTTGTTTTGAGAAAAGTGTTGAAACTAACAATAAGTAATTAATACCAAACTTTAAACAAATTAAGACTAGTACAAAAATGAAAAACATTCTAAATTATCAATTTAATTAATATTCCATCAATGAGAAAAACACTAACATATACTCAGTTTATTTTGCTTATCCATTTTAATTTTGCATGTCCTTAAAAATCACGATTGATACAAATAATTTATCATAATTATTTTATTAATTAATGTCTAATTTTAAATCTTAGTAAATAATACTTGTAATTATAAATTTTATAAGATAATTTAAGCTGTATTAAATTCAAAATATATTAGTCTTAATAAATATTGAGGATTAATATAATTGGATTAATTATTTAAATCTAATAAAAATGGATTTAACTGAAAGACCAAATTCATTTATTTGTACTATAAAAGATGACCCACTTTACTGGGTCCAATATCATCTCATCCTAGAGGTCCATTTGATGCCATTGTCAAGTGACTTGGCATTCCAAGTCAAACAAAGAAGTCAACAAGATCATGCAATGTGTCAAAATAACATGACATTTTCATCTTAATCAAAGACCAATAAAATTGTGCCACATGTACAAGTGACATATCACTTTTCCACCATATCACTTAAATCTGATTGATCGAAAAAATAAAGCCTAATTTCATCAGAACCCCTCTATTTTAAAACTATATATAGGGGTCCTCATCGAACAACAAGCCAGATAGAACTCGTGGAACAAAATCGTCGATTTCTCTACAAGCAACAAGTTCAAGAATTCAAGCAATCAAGTATTCACGTTTAAGGGCACCAAATTCAAGAATATGCTCAAGTTAAGATCAAGGACAAGTCCATATCAAGTTCAAGTTCATCAAATCTATAAGATCAAGATCAAGGCCACTGAATTGAAGACCAAGCCCAAAAGCCTTTGAATTCAACGTCAAAATAAAATCCATCAAGTTCCATAAGATTCAAGATCAAGCTAAAAAAAAATTTGAGTTTATATTTGAAAAGACGAATCAGAGATTCACAGAGATTGTAGAACTCACTCTTTGAAATAAAATACTACGATTGTTGCAATATTTTTCATTCTTTTATTTTCTCAAAGCAAAATTTATTGTCACACAATACTAAATATAAATATGAAAAATATTATTTAATTTCATATGTTAAAAGTGGCAAGAGGGAAAAAAAATTTCCCCAAGATAGAAGTTTTTTGTTTTTTTGGGTCAAACAGTAAAATTTTCATTCAACCAAAGTAGCATAGATGCATCGCTAGTTTTTTATGAACTCTAGAACTAATTCTCATGATTAACTAATTATTTATAAGTCTTTTCACAAAGATTATTTAAAATGATCAAGAATTGACTTCTATTTTGAACGGGACTGTCCTTTGAGAATTAACTTTCATTTTGAACGGAACTATACTTTTGGCGTGCAATTGAAGACAAATTTCCTTTGACCTTTTATTAGTTGATGTACAATTTTACAAGAAACGTCTTGAATTTCTTGCATCCCAAATATCATAGATATTTGGACAATGGAACTCCAAAATATTTAAAAGACATTTTTCATGTGCTAAAGTGCATTTTGTCCGGAAGTTCATTTTTCAATTTCCCCAAGATAGAAGTTTAGGTGGATGTTGAAACGAACAATAAATAATTAACACATAACTTTAAACAAATTAAGACAATTGACAAGTAAAGCAAATACTATAAACGTTTTGAATTAAATATTTGACAAAATATTATAATTATCAATTTAGGAAATATTACATCAATAAGAAAACACTAGCATATACTCAATTTATTTTACTTATCCATTTTTTAATTTGTTATGTTCCAACTTGTGAGATTTTTCTAGATATAATGTTGTTATTGTTGTTCTTAAAAATAACTATTGATACAAATAATTTATCGTATTAATTTTATTAACTAATGTCTTATTTTAAATCTTAATAAATAATACTAAATATAAATATAAAAAATATTATTTATTTTTAATATATTAAAAGTGATAAAAGTAAAAATGAGCTATTTTTTTTCTTCACGAGATAGAAGTTGAGTACGTGGATTGCATTTATCATATTCACCAAATTGCAATACTTAATTATATAAAAACTAGTTATTTGCCAAAAATAAGTTGTTGTAAAAAAATTAGTAGTACGTAGAAGGTGTGGTGCCGTAGAAGAAGAAGAGATCAATGGAGAGCGGCGGCGCATTATCAGGCCTTCACCTGAAAACCACTTATCACCACCGTCTCCGTCCACCGCTAACCGCCGCTATTTCTTCCTCCAACGATAAGCGCCATTTTTCTCCTCCTCTGAAGGTTTTTCCTCCGCTTCACTAATCTCCTTCCCTTTTTTTTGGCTCGCTAAATTCATATTCGTGCTGAAAAAGCGTATGAAGTAGGGCTCGTATCTGAGAATTCAGGATTAGTATAGAAAGAGTGCGCTTATATTTCTTATATTTGTGTTTTTTAAAAGTTTTATTTGAATTTATAATCTATACGTGCTTTTGTAATTTGGTTTCATGAAATTTTAAGTTTGATTTGTTAATTTTTTCTGTTATGCAGTTTCAGAAGCAGTTACATTTTGCTTCTTATAGCTGTAATTGCTCCAAAAACGATTGCAGTGCTTTTCAGGTGGCCTCTCCTGCGAGGTACTTTTTTTATGGAGTCACTTCGTTGTTGTTTTGATTAGTACATTCCGAATGATACATCTTTAATCTGAAAATATTCATTTTCGGGAGATTGTCAAAGAGCGAGAGGAGTAAATTGAGTTGATATCACATCACGAAAGTACTAACATATGCTTGTGGTTGTCTAAGCCTAATTACAGAAAGATGCTACTTTTTTTGTTAGTGCATAAAGGCTCACATTACCTGAATTTAGGTAGCTTCATCGCCCAGAATTAGTATGTTATATGTTGTCACGAACTAGTGAGGGATAACCAAAGTAAACGTGGAGATGAATATGCTTTTATGGGGGCTTAAAATCTATTTGTCTTTGGGGAATCAACCTTAACCTCGGCGACCTCATTGAATCATAGACTGGTCACTGTGTATATTTAAGATCATACAATTTCGAAAAATAATAATATCTCAGCATTCTCAACTACTGTTCTTAAAAGTAGCTTTCATTGGATGCTTATTTTGCAACCTTAAAAACGAGGTGGTTAAATCTCCTCACCTTGAACTAGCCTTCATTCTGTGCGACTACCTCAGAATTCAGCAACCATAAGAAATAAAAGTATAAAAACTACATCTTAGTAACATTGGTGCATCAACACATTTTCTTCTAATTATACAATTGTTTATTTTCAGACCATCTATCAAGTGCCCCTAGCTATAGTGCTTTGCTTGTTTGCTCTTGAAAAGATATAGTGCTTTGCTTGTTTTATCGCTAGTAGACCAACTGATAAGAAGTGTTATGTTTATAAAAGCAGTGCAACACCTGAATTACCCAACATCAATTGGGACAACCTTGGCTTCGGGGTTATGCCTACTGATTATATGTATCACATGAAATGTTCTCGAGATAGAAACTTTTCTAAGGGTGAGCTACAACGTTTTGGGAATATTGAGTTGAGCCCAGCTTCAGGGATATTAAATTATGGACAGGTCTGTTTTGAAACTTGCTTGCTTTTTTCTTAATCTTAAATATATTGCTTATGCTATTCATCTATTGCCCCACTTTCATCAGTCGTACTTTACTTAAAATGCTTCTAGAAATATTGATAGGGAGTGTTCGAAGGTTTAAAAGCCTATAAAAGACATGATGGTAATATATTGCTGTTTCGACCCGAAGAAAATGCTCTGCGCATGAAGATGGGAGCAGAACGGATATGCATGCCTTCACCATCTGTTGAACAGTTTGTGCAAGCAGTAAAAGCCACTGTTTTAGCAAATGAAA
This sequence comes from Solanum virginianum, assembly GCA_000787875.1. NCBI lineage: Eukaryota > Viridiplantae > Streptophyta > Magnoliopsida > Solanales > Solanaceae > Solanum > Solanum virginianum. Next base: position 9,388 of record DF362601.1, on the reverse strand, counting down.
GATGGGTAAATCTGATAATTCAATCTCTTAGTTGGTAATCTTGTTGTGGGTGATCCCTGACTAGTTTTCTTTTTCAATTCATTACTTCAGATTCCTCCACCAGGTAAAGGTTCATTATACATAAGACCACTGCTTATGGGGAGTGGAGCTATTCTTGGTGTTGCTCCAGCTCCTGAGTACACATTCCTGGTTTACGTATCACCTGTGGGAAACTATTTTAAGGTACTCTTTTATGCATCGTTGGCTTATATGTGCACCTTTTCTTTTGCTCACTAGTTAATGAAACAGGCCTAGAACTTTTATGATTTCTTCTCCTTTTTGATTTTCCTTCTGCTAATGAGCAAACTAGCTTTTGTATTGTCGTACGTGTGACTGTTAACTACTTATAAATTGAATACTATAGGCTTTAGACGTTTGAAATTAAGTTGCTCGGACTCTCCAAAAATGTTGCCGCACCGATGTCGGATCCTCAAAAATGCACTAATTTTGAGGATCCAACACGCACCCAATGACATTTTTGAACTGTCTGTAATTGAACTCTGTTCATCATTTTGAAAATTGCATAATTGTGTACAAAGGATGCTGCTTTTAGTGTTGATCCCCTGGTTGGTATTTCAGTTTTTCTCTTACATATCACATTTCATGAAAATGCTAATCACTGGTAAAAAGTGTTTGCACCTTTACTTAAGAAAAATTGAAATCGAAAATCATCCGACTCTGAAATCATTTGATTTATTGCTTGGGGATCTTACACAGCTGCATTTAATACATGTATCAACAATCTTTCCTATTTTGACAAAATGGTTATATTTTCCTCAATATGTATGAGATTACCCGTTAAGTCAATTATCCCTTTCAAGGAATATTTCCTTCTTTGCAGAATTTTCGAAACTTATTCAGCTAAAAACATTATTTTATAAAAATCAATGATGAATTCATCATTCTTAATGTGAAGTAACTTTTCCCATAAACCACTGTGATAAAACTTTTACGTCAATTTCATATGGTTATAGGAAAGTTTGAGTTGCTGATTGAGTATCATGAGAACCGAGAAGATTGGAATTAGACATAAGGTGTTGTGCTATGAAGTTTTCATGTGAGTGATATTAGATTATTAATTAGATCAGAGTTCCTTTGTCTAAATTCTGAAATGTTCAAAAGTTTGTATTGTTAAGTCCTTGATGATGGTTGTGGCAAATTTCGGACTGTCAACTACAGTTGGTGTATCAAGTGAAAATTTGATGGAAAGCAAATTAACAAGTTATGATACATTATCAAAATCTTCGTACTACTTTCAAGACAAAAGGCTATTGTGATGGTAAGGAATACAGAAAGGATAGGAAACTGTAGCTCCATTGTTAATTCTCAATCTTTGAGTGAGCATGGCATCTTTGGTTGTAGAAATTCATGTTTGTGTTCCAGTAATCATGTGTTGCATTGGGTCCCTCTCTACCATCACTTCATTTTTACTGTCTTGGCAGGAAGGCATGGCACCAATAAATTTGGTAATTGAGACAGAAATGCATCGCGCAACTCCTGGCGGTACTGGAGGTGTCAAGACTATAGGCAATTATGCTGCAGTAAGCTAGGTTTACAGAAATTTTGCTTTTTTCTGATATCTGCTCATGCTACATAAAGTATTGGAGTCAGAGTTACTTCCATTTTCTTCTTGGGGATTGACGATGATAAATATTCATGAGTTCCTACTAAGCTTACTTATCTTTTTTGTATTTTTGTTGTCATCCTAGCCCTTTATTCATCCCTTGAATATATGATACATCCTCTGCATTCAGCTTTCCCCTTGAACTTCTGCATTCCATCTAACGAGCTCTTATTCCTTTATAGTTTTGAGTGTCCCACTCGTGTTACACTTGATGTGTTTGCAAGGGGATCTGCATTTTTATAATTATATTGTTACATAGAAACACCTTAACTTTATAGGCGAACTGTGTGATCATGAGAAGGAAAACATTTGTGCTTCTACTAATTATTTGATATCCAACATATGATTCTAGAATGATATGTGTCTAAATGGACCGAAATGGATATAGGATTCATATGGCCGCCCAAAACTAGCTTGAGATTGAGGCATAGTATTTATTGTATATGGATAATCAAATCTGCAATTGTTGATGGTTTCATTATCATCTTTGGGTTTGTAAATGTAGGTTCTGAAGGCACAGAGTGCTGCTAAAGCAAAAGGCTACTCAGATGTTCTGTACCTTGATTCTGTTAACAAAAGATACCTAGAGGAAGTTTCCTCTTGTAATGTTTTCATTGTGAAGGTATAATATTATGTCAAATTATTCTTTCGTATTTTCATTAGGGTTAATGCCAAAGAAATATGTGTCAAGAGATTTTCTTAAGTAAGTTCTTCTTTCGTATCCTTAAGTTCTTCTTTCGTATCCTTTTTATCTTTTCCCATTTTGGCTTACATATGGATGAGCTCATCATTGTCCCTGTCGAACACAAATGGACTGCTCTTCCTTTCTTTCAAAAAAAAAAAAAAGAGTTCTTTCCTTCCGATGAATGTGTGTAGATTCTTGGCACGTGTAGTAGGCCAATTGAAACAATTGCTAGTCTTAGGCAAGAATAAAATTTTTAAGATTTGCCAAGATATTTGTCAAATGGTGGCATTTTTCCTGCAAGGATATTTTAAATTCTCCAAAAAAAACTTCTTTGCAAATTATCATAATGACGGCAACTATGTTTTTATATACTATTTCTCAGGGTAATGTGATAGTAACTCCTGCAATTAAAGGAACCATTCTTCCTGGTATCACACGAAAGAGCATAATTGACGTAGCTCTAAGCCAAGGGTTCCAGGTAAAGCCCTTCTGTTTGTCTAATACAAAAGCATGCTTGAGACTAATGCTAATCCTACTTGCCCACCATAATGGTTTCAAAAAATATACTTACATTGTCTTTCATTGGTGCAAGCACTTGGAGTTCCATAGCTTACCTAAGGAAGACGTGAATATACGATGCTCATCATACTAGAAAGCAATGAATGTTGTGTTTATTCTACCATCTTGCATATACAATTCTAAGTTTAGTTAAAGAAATATAAATTTCTACAGTGTCTGGATGTTGCAGACTGATTATTCAAGATATAGGTTACTGAGAGTTGTTTTTATGTTTAGCTATGAAAACTTTGGATTACAATCTCTGATTTATACAAGAAGCTAGGAAAATGTTTCTATTGGTTAAATCAGCCAGGCAGAACTTTGATTCTATTGAATGATAGAATTGAACTTCCCGGACTATGGCCTATATGTTGGTCATCTGGTTAGAAGAACAGCTAGAATCTTTCAAGTTTAGCAAAGATGCTTTGATGATTAGGTTCCTGACATTATCATTAAACAATTGAATTCGGGAAAGAATGGGAACTTCCTTTAATTCTTCTTCTACTTGTTCACTTGGCTGAGCCAGTCACCAAATGTTGGAAAGTTTATGTAATATCTCAAAAGGAAGCATCTAAAATCATTCTTACTAGAATATTTGTTCTTATTATATTTATTTTATTCTAATATGACTTATGACTAATTGTTCAAAACAGCTGAGACCATCTAATGGTTATTGAATAGCCTTTGTGGTATTTTCTAGTAGTCAATATTGTGATATTCTTCTTCTTTAAATAAGAATGTTAGACCTCACTCTTTTCTTTGCCGCATTCCTTTTCCACAGCCTATAAATTCTTATGGTCTTTCACTTTGGAAGTGGTGAAAAACCAAGAGTCAACACTAAGAAACAAAATCTCTTCTTCTCCATTTCATGAGTGCTGGATTTTCTTTTAGATAAATTTTTGTAGTTTCTGTGCTCCTACTTCTGTAGTACAAGAGCTTGTTTGAATCCTGGGATATACCCATATCGTATCAAATATCCTTGAGGACAGTGTCTTTGACACGCTTCAAGCTGTGAAAATTCTCTCCAGTTTCCGTGATCAAGTACTTTTCATAAGATTCCAACACCAAATACTTCATGTATCACAAGACTATTAATCCAAGTCCATAACGTCACTGTGCAGGTTGAAGAGCGGCAGGTGTCTGTGGATGAAGTGCTTGATGCTGACGAAGTGTTCTGCACAGGAACTGCCGTGGTTGTATCTCCTGTTGGCAGCATTACTCATATGGGAAAAAGGTATCTACATAAATTGGAACGATTCTAGATATACTTTTTTCATGGACATGCTATCCATTTCAGTGTGGTGTCTTAGATTTGTTTCCTCCTGCTGCAGAACATGAGTCAGCCATGAAAATATACATAGGATAGGGATATGTAAAATTAGTTGCTTTGCATTGAATACTGATGTAACCATTCATGTGTTTGGATTAAACAACTTGCTGGCTTACATTTTCAGGGTAACATATGGAAGTGATGGGGTTGGTCGCGTATCAAAGCAATTATATTCTGCACTTACTAGCCTACAAATGGGACTAGCCAAGGATAACATGAATTGGACTGTTGAGCTAAAATGAGCTTTGCTATCTTAGGGTTAGTACCATCTTTGAGTTGAAATGAACTGAACTTTGATATATGCACATAGTGAATATTTGTTATGCTATCAGTAAAATGTTACAGCTCATAGTAGGTTATGTGGCTTCTTATGGAGAGCTACTTATTGTTGTATGTCAAATTTAGTTCATGCTGTAAATTTTATAGCTTAAACTCTTTTCTAGCTAAAGTCTGTGTGAAGTTCTGGACTTGTCATATAGCTGTATATGTATGTGCGCGTGTTATATGTTCTAACTTGTTTTAGATTGAAACATAAGTATTGTATATATCTGTAACATATATCCAGGTAAAGGTGAGAAATAATGGAGGATGGAAGAAGGAGATAGACATATCAAACTCACTTCTTATCATTAAAAAGGAAAAAATAACGTAATTAGGCAAACATATGATATGTATTTACATGATACCACTATAGTTTTAAAAAATTATAATTTATAGCATATTTAGGGTTTAGTTGCTATCGTTAGAGTTTTGTTGCTATTTTCTCTCTCCTCTCTTTCTCTCTCTTTGTAATTTCTTGTGAGATATACAATTAGATATATATACCAGCTGCATATATACAATCATTTTGTCCGATATACATAGTCATTCAGTAGATATACATATATGATTCGTTTCTCTCCATTCTCTGTCCTCTCTCTCTCTCTCACCTCTCTCCTCCCTCTCTTGATGTTGTTCACCTTTCTCCTCCCTCTTCCAATCTAGGTTGCTAGATATACAAATACAGATGTATATTAGTTATACATATACAATTATTTGACAGATATACACATATAATTTGACAAATATACATATATAGTTCGCCTCTGTTCTCCTTCGTTCGATCTCATTCGCCTCTCTCTTCCCCTTGAGGGCACATAGTCGAAGTTATACCGTGTAATTATGTAAAATATGACTATTTGACTACATTAAATTTCAAGGCAAGGCTATTTATAAAAATTTCCCAAAAAATTTCACTTTTACATAAACATTATAAGTGGATTTTATGGAAGTGTTAATTGAATCTTCTTGACTCACACCAATTAAGTGTTCAAATACGCTTGAATCTAACCCCGTTGATATCATAGAGATCACCTAACACAAAAGATCATATACCTAAGTTAACCAAAAACCAAGATCTAGACGCTTTTAACATTTAAAATTTGCTATTTTCAACGAGAATGAGTTATGAAGTATTAAGTTTATGTGTTGGCTCAGATAAGCTTTTATTTTGCGATGAGTTTAATATAAGTCACTATGTTTTTTAATCGCTAGTTTGATCGTTTGTATTAGTTCTCCTAAAATGAGTAATGTATGAATGGATCTTTGTAATTAGGATTTTAATTTTCACTTTACTTAAATTAACACCAGGCTCTTCATCTGAGTTAGATTTGTGAAACTTCATGAAATGAATAAGTAGGTATTATATATGTGTATTGCATGAGTAGTTCTTCAATCCCATTGTTTAGTTAACTAGATATATGAACATATATGTATCTCACGAGTTCAAATTTATTTGTCCAATGTTTATATGAGTGTTGTTATAAAATGGATGTCCCAATAAATATTTTCTTTGTCCACATAATATAATTTGTGGCAACATAATTTAAGGCATTTGCATGGCAATTTTAAGGCCATTTGCATGGCACTTTCAAGACCAAAAGCTTGACAAGTTTAAGGCCAAATGTTTGACAAGTTTAAAGCCAAAAGCTTGGCAAGTTTAAGGCCATAATTCATACTTAATCATCAAGATTTTACAAGTATAAATACCCCCTCATTCTCGTAATAGAATGCATAAGTGAGAAAAAGAAAGAAACAAGAGTGAATAAGAAATACTACTACATCTTCTCTTTATATTCCTGCTTAGTTTTACTATATTCTTTATTGTTTCACAACACGTTATCAACACGAAGCTCCAATCTCAATACTATACAATCTTCTTTTAGCTCTTCTTATATCTTATAATATTATCATCATACTTTACTTAAATTTATTTTCACAAAAAAATAATAATTCTTTTATTCACAAGTCATCTTCGATTCATTATATTTAAAGTTTTCATCATGTCAAACCTATCGAAATTTGAATTTGTGGCACTTGATATTACTGGAAAAAATTATTTACCATGGATCCTTGACGTTGAAATTCATCTTGACGCTAAAGGTCTTGGAGACACTATTAACAAGGAAATAAGATATCTAGTCAAGATAAAGCTATTATTTTTCTTCGTCATCATCTTCATGAAGATTTAAAAACTGAATATTTAACTGTGAAAGACCCACTTGTGAAACATAAGTATTGTATATATCT
>DF362602.1:45649-72109 GCA_000787875.1 Solanum virginianum | reverse complement strand
AATATCCAGTTATGGTTTCTTGAGGAATTGAAGGTCCAATGCATATCTTATGAGTTGAATGACTATATGATGATGAAATAATGATGAAATGATGATGGAGTAATGATGAAATTGATGTATGTATATGATGACTATATGATGATGAAAGGAATGTGTAAATATGATGATTGTATGATGATAAGAGGAATGTATTTGTATGATGATGAAAGGAGTGCATATAGTGTTGGGGATGACAAAGCCTAGCTTGGGGGATTGTAGGCTTGGGTAACCTATCGAGGGGTTAGTACCTTGGTCGCCTAGCTTGGGGGATGGTAGGCCCGGGTAACCTTGTTGGGGGTTGGTAACCATCGACCTTGATGGGGGGTTGTACTCTGTCAACCTTGATGGGGGGTTTGTACTCCGTCAACCTCGGTGGGGGGTTTGTACTCCATCAATCTCATGAAGGGGTTCGTACCTCATGCAAATCCAAGGGGGTGGTAGGCCTTGGCTTGCACTATAATGGTCACTCCTTACACTCATATTATGTTCTATATAAGCATACTTTTACTTCAAGTATCATTCATACATGTCATATTGTTAGTATGCTATTTATTGCTTATGATTATGCATTTTGTCTATGATGCCTATTTCTTGTTGCATTTGCATCCCACATACTTAGTATATTCAAACGTACTAACACATACTCTATGCTTACATGATATCACCATGTAGGAACCAAAGATCCTATTGATTCTCCTCGTGGCTAGGCGGATTGTTCAAGATATCTTATGGTGAATGCATGAGAAGGATTATCTTATTCATGACCTTGAGTTGGCCGTTGGGGCTTTCACTTTGAAAATTTGATGTCATTGGTTGTATTCAAGATATCTTATGGTGAATCCTCAAGTTCGAGGACAATATCTATCTTCTCTCAAGCTTATGTTTAGACTATGTCTTGTATGTTTGGATTACCTATTCTCATTATCTTATTGTCATTTTAATTGCTTCCATGACCAAGGATGTGTAATGATATGTTACGAGGCTTGTTTGGGGTTCCTTTGTGTTCCCCATTCATCGGTCACGTCTATGTCCTAGGCTTGGGTCGTGAAAAAATTGGTATTAGAGCACTAGGTTGTTAGGTCCTCGGCGTCCAACACACCACGTCGATTAGAGTCTTATTCATGGTTGTGAAGCACGCCACGACTATGAGTAGGAGGCTATGAGGCGTTCTGGAAAATATTTCATTTCTTCATGATCTATGTTGTGTGATGGAGTTAGGTCCCCTAGGGCTTATTGGTAATCCCTAACCATTACATTATAGGATATGTCTCAAGTTACTTAGGGCGGTGATATGACGAATATAGAGGTTCGCAATGCTCTATGGGTATTGGCCAAAGCGGCGACAAAGTTGGCAACTCACCTCAATCAACAGGTGAGTGCCCCCAAGACTTCGAGGAGGGGTGCTGAGGCCAAGAAGATGCGAACACGGGTTAGGGGTAAGTTCCAAAGTTCTAAATGTAGAGATGGTAGTGGTGTGGTGCCTTATGCTAGGTGCTCAAAATGTGGTAGGTGCCATGATGGCCCATGCTTGAGAGGTACCGACACTTATTATAGTTGTGGAGAGTTGGGTCATAAGGTGAAGCATTGCCTTCATAAAAACAATAAGAGTAAAGGAGGCGATGATGGGGTGACTTATCCTAGATGCCCGAAATGTGGGAGAAAACATGGTGGTACATGTAGGAGGAACATGGGTGCATGCTTTGGGTGTGGTGAGATGGGCCACAAAATTTTGGATTGCCCTTATGCTCAAGATAAGGGTAAAGGTGGTCATATTGATCAAGTGGCTCAAGAAGGGGACGAGGTGCCCGATGTTGCTACCGGTATGTTAAATTTCCTTTGGCTTGATGTGTTTGCATTGATGGGCCCGGTGTGTCGCTATTTCTTTCATTATTGTTTTGGTTGCTAGTGGATTCGTGTGTGTCCTGAACTCTCTTTGATGTCTATCTCTTTGGTGAGCCTATTATTGTTTGAAAGTTCATGGGTATTGTTCCATGCTCATATTGCATTAGGTCTTGCCTTGTGACTTGTTGGATTTGTTGTGGTGGACCTTGATGTTATGCTTGGGGTGGATTAGTTGCATGCATGTTGTTTCTCCCTTGATGTAGGGCCCGTAGAGTTAAATTCTGATTCTCTATTGAATCCATCCTTGAGTGGAGACTTGTAAGGTGAATGCAAAGGGGTAAGTCCGTGTCTTGTCTTAAGGCATAATTGATCTCTAAGGGTTGCCCCTATGTTCTTATTACATAGGGTCTTGTCTTGTGATTTTTGGTTAAACTTAGTTTGTTAGATTGGAGGTCTTGAGGTGGTTCAGCTACTTGCATATTATGTCTCCTTTGATTGTAGGACCCGTAAGTTTGTAACATAATGGTTAAGAATGTCCGATCTATTTGATCAACTACAATGGGTTAGTCACTTCTCTAAGCTTGATCTTTGGTTCAGATTTTGTTCCCAAATGATGATGAGGGTAGGTGATATCCCAAAGTGTCTTTTCGAATTAATAAATAGGGTCTTTAGTCCTACCTTGTTATGCTTGTGGTGGTCTCTAGTGATGAAGTATGGATTTATTTAGAACTTGTGAACCATTTGGGGGTAGTGTTGCAAATCTTGGGGTAAAGGGAGTTGTATGCTAAGTATGTGAAGTGTGAAATGTGGTTAAAGGAGGTTACCTCCCTAGGTCATGTGATGTTGGAGGATGGTATTAAGATTGATCTTAAGGAGATGTGAATTTTGGTTGAGGGAGGTTGCCTTCCTAGGATATGTGTTGTCGAGGGATAGTATTAAGGTGGATCCTAAGAAGACCGATGTGATTAGAAATTGGCCTAGACCATTGACCCCATCGAACATTAGGAGCTTCTTGGGCTTAGCAGGTTACTACCGGAGATTTGTGAATGAGTTCTCTTCTATTGCTTCTGCCATGACTAAGTTGACCTAAAAGATGGCTAAGTTTGTGTGGACCGATGAGTGTGAAAAGAGTTTCCAAATCTTGAAGTATAAGTTTGTGTCCGCTCCTATGTTGTCTCTACCAGAAGGGTTGGAAGGGTTTGTTGTGTAGTGTGATGTCACCCAGATTGGTTGGGTTATGTGTTGATGTAAGATGGTTAGGTGGAAGTTTATGCTTTTAGATAATTTGAGATGCATGAGAAGGATTATCTTATTCATGACCTTGAGTTGGCCGTTGGGGCTTTCACTTTGAAAATTTGATGTCATTGGTTGTATGGGGTGCATATTGGTGTGGTTGTCGTTCACTAGAGTGTCTATTATGTGTTCACCCAAAGAGATCTTATCTTGAGATAAAGGAGGTGGTTAGAACTTCTTAAGGATTATGATATGAGTGTGCATTGTCATCCTGGTAAGACTAATATTGTGGCGGATGCTTTGACTAGGGTTGTCTAAGGTTAGACTTGTTCATGTTGATGGTGGTAGCATGGAGGTGACTAGGTACGTTCACCGGTAGGCTAGATTGGGGAATTAGATTGTAAGAGGTTGACAATGGTGGTGTTATTGTTGTTGATGGTTCTAAATCTTCATTGGTTGATGAGGTAAGAGCAAAGCAAGATCTTGATCCCTCATTGTTAGAATTGAAGGCCTCGGTGAGAGGGGGCAAGGTAGAGGTTTTCTCCCAAGAGGTGAATGCTAAGCAAGATCTTGATCCCTCCTTGTTAGAATTGAAGGCCTTGGTGAAAGCTGGTACGGTGGAGGTTTTCTCCCAAGGGGGAGATGATTCCCTTAGGTACCAAGGTAGGTTGTGTGTACCTTGTGTTAATGGCTTGGTGGAAAAGATCCTTGATGAAGCCTATAATTCTTCGTATTCTATTCACCCTAGTTCTACTAAATGTATAGAGATTTGAGAAGTTTATTGGTAGGAAGGCATGAAGAAGGGCATTGTCAAATTTGTCTCCAGTTGTCATAGTTGTCAACAAGTTAAGCCGAACATCAAAGGCCCGGTGGCCTAACCTAGGACATAGAGATTCCTACTTGGAAGTAAGAGGTGATTAACATGAGTTTTGTGGTTGGATTGCCCGAGACTAGAAAGGGTTTTGATTATATTTGGGGTGTGGTTGATAAGGTGACAAAATTGGTTCACTTCTTACAAGTTAAGACTACTTATGGTGCCGAATAGTATGCTAAATTGTACATTCATGAGTTGGTGAGATTACTTGAACCGGTTAAGACTACTTATGGTGCCGAAGAGTATGCTAAATTGTACATTCATGAGTTGGTGAGATTACTTGAGGATATGCTTAGGGCTTGTGTAATGGAGTTCATGAGTAGTTAGGATGATCATTTCCATTGATTGAGTTTGTGGTTTGTGAGTCGTCATAGAGTGTTGAGGAAGATTAGTGAGGTTTCATACGAATGGAAATTACCTTTGGATATGGTTATGTTTCGTCTATTTTTTTTCATGTGTCTAGGTTGAAGGGATGTGTTGGTGACTCTAGTGCTATAGAACTCCTTAAAGTTGTGGGTGTTGTGATGGACGAGTTCACTTATGAGAAAGTCCGGTGGAGAAGTTGTGTGAATATGAGTGAAGATTGATAAGGATGTGGTGTCTGTTAAGGCTCTTTGGAAGGTTCGTCTACTCGAAAGTGTCTCTTGGGGAGTGGACATGGAAAAGCAGTGCTCTTATCTCTTTCGTTCTATTCAAGCTTATGATAACACGTTAAGCCCTTTCATAATTCCTAGCTTTATGTTTAGCCCCTATGTCATTGCATGCAGTCATGATTATATTGAGAAAGTCTATGCTGATTCTATACTTATGATGAGATTTTTGAAATGATGTTTAAGTATATTGTTGCATCTCCATATGGGCTGAAATGGTCATGTTTGTGTCCCTCATATACATTTCTTTGGCATTCGGGGACGAATGTTCCCAAGGGAGAGATATCGAAACAACCCCAAAAAGTGCCCAAAAATGTACCTCAAAAGTGACTAGAATCGTAATTTCCATATATCTAAAAATCTGTGCATGATATCAAAAATTCGACTTCATATTCTTGTTCATGGGGTCAAATTTTGGGGGAAAAGGGCCCAACCCCGATTTTAGAGCAACCGTAGGAAAATCTAAAATTTCAAAGTGTTAATTTCCAGTGGCTATTTTGCGTCACTGGCGCTACGCCTAGTGTTTTATTTTGTGCCCAGTTTTATGAGTTCGGTCTAAGGCTATTGTGTCTTGGGCCTAAGTCTTCCCATACGTAAAAATACCTATACTTAGTCATATTTCACTTTCATATCATATAAGACATTCCCCAATACTCTCTCAAGCACTTTGACAAATATTTCACCTAATTCAAGTGTCTCCAAACTCACTTCCGGATCTCAAGAAACTCATTCAAGTTTCAAGCTCTCATTCAAATCTAAGTCAAGCTTATTTATGTTGTTTAAGACCATCGTGGGTCTCCTACATCAAGCCTAGTAGAAAGGAATTTCCGTTGGCTAAGTTTTGCACAAGTACCCGCTAGAGAGTCAACTTTAAAGGGGAATATCTCTTAGGCTACAAAAACTTGGGTGGCTTACAACCTACCAAATTAAAGCTCTTTGAATTAGCTTTCCAACACACTTGGTTTCACCTTATTTAGAGTTCAGATGAAGAAGTTATGCCCATTTTCGTAGAACTCGTATGTGCAGGGGTATATACAGGTTTTCGCCAAATTCTGCCTCATTAATTCAATACAAATTCAAGGAAACTCAAGAGCAAGCTTTGGATTCCAAGACCCACTCCCAAATTTCAAGTCTTTTGGGGATTTGATGAGGGGTTTCAATGTATTTTGCAAGATGGTATTACCAAGTATGGGTGGGCTGCTTTACTTCAAGTTTGCTTGCATGATTTCACTCTTGAATTGCATGGTTTTATACTAGCACTACACACCCGCCAAGTGTTTTATAAATTATCCGATTATGATTTCATGAGGAATTGAAGGTCCAATGCATGTCTTATGAGTTGAATGGGTATATGATGATGGAGTGATAATAAAATTGATGTATATATATGATAACTATATGACGATGAAAGGAATGTGTAAATATGATGATTGTATGATGATGAGATGAATGTATGTGTATAATGATGGAAGGAGTATGTGTATGATGATGGAAGGAGTATGTGTATGTGTGTATATATATATATATATAGTGTTGGGGATGACCAAGCCTTGCTCGGTGGGTTATAGGACCGGGTAACCTATCGAGAGGTTGGTACCTTGGTCGCCTAGTGATGTGCTATCAAAATACAACACATTTTGATGCCTAAAACAAGGAATTTTGTGAGTTCTTAATACGAGTTTTTATGGGTTTTATGTGTTTGTGTTGTTATTGCAGAAAAGGTAGGTTAACAAGATTTTGGAAGAAAATTATAGATTTTTTCTAAAGTACAGGACATACGAGTTCACATACGAGTCGTAGCCTGAGCTACGAGTTGTAGGGCGATCTTGTAGCAGGAAACAAAGAGCATAAATCAAAAAATCTGCTAACTGAAGGTCAGCTCTAAGAGGCCATCCTATGAGTCATAGGTCTTGCTACGACTCGTATAGGTGGACTCTTAGCAAGGAACAGAGAGCCAAGACTTTAGACCAAAAACTAAAGGCCTAGACTACGAGAGAAGCATACGATTCGTAGCCCAAGTAATGACTCGTACCAGTAGGTCATATAGTTGAACCCAAAATGCCAAGTACCAGATACGAGACCCCAATTACGACTCGTAGGTGATTACGACTCGTAGGTCACCTACGAATCATACCAACTGCCAGCTGTCTTTTCTGTGTGATTTTTAAGGTTAATTTTATAACTACTATAAATACTTTAAGTTAGGGTTTATTTTGAAGGATCCCAGAGTTGGAACATTGAATATTGGCTTTGAATATTCTCTCTAGAATATTTTAGGGTTTTAGCATAGATTTTAATTTTCTCTTGGAAAACCCATTTTTTGGGAGCGCAAATCTTACTTTTATTCATTATAAATCTATCAAGCTTGTGGTTTACAACTTGTGGTGTATCACTCTTCATTGCTTTGGGTAAAGTTCTCAACTTGGAAAACCCACTTTTGGGAGTGCAAATCCTACTTTGTATTCATTCTCAATCTATCAAGCTTGCGGTTTGCAATTTATAGTGTATGACTCTTGATTGCTTTGGGTAAAATTCTCAACTATGTCTTGTATTTGCATCTTTGTTGGTTTTGCCTTAGCCATGAGTAGCTAAGCACCCACAACTTGGGGTTGTGGGAACCATTGGTAGTTGATTTGGTATGACCTAGATTTATTGCATTTCTATGATTGGGGTTTTGCATGTATTGTTTATTTTACTTCATTATGATTGTTATTTTGTGGTGATGAACACCAAACCCTGCCTAATATCACAATCCCGACCAAGGTAGTGACGAATAGAAAAAAGGAGTAGATGACATGATTCGATTGATGTGTTCTCATTTAATCAACCAAACTTGACCAAGGCGAGGTTGACTGGGACAATAGGTAACCGTTAGTTGGCACACCATGGTTGCCGACCAAGCGCTATGGTGAAATTTGACCTTCACCTTCACAATAAGGCTGGAAGAACTTAAGTTACCATCCTGCATGAAAATTTCTAATTGTAGTTATGTTGTCTAGGGTAATGGGGAACATAATTCCCAAGTTGTCCCTAAAATTGAGTATTTTCTCACATAGTAGTATAGTATTTATTTTACTTTTGTTCTTAAATAACTCCCCCCCCCAATTTAGAGACTTTAGTTATAGATACTCGAAATGATTGATAGTGAATTCTTGTAGTCAAGCCCCATATTCCTTGTGGATTCGACCCTAATCTTCGGTTAGGTTAATTGCTGACATCAACCACTTTCTTATTGGAGCAAGAACATAATAAAAAATTATGGCACCGTTGGTGGGGAATACAACTAGTTTTTGACTTGATTTCACTATTAGTTAGTTTAAGTGTTGATTTCTAGACTCTCTTGTATTTTAATTTTATTTTTGTTTTTGTTGTTTGGTTCTACGTGCAAGGTGTACTAGGTTGTATGCCCAACACAAGGACCCAAGGCAATCCCTTAGCTTCGATCAATTTGGAGATTCATCGACTGTTTAGAAGAATGGCTCAGGTGAATAAGGATATCGCGGTTGAGGAAGAAATGAATGTGAATGACAATCTGGGAAGAGAAGAAAGTCGACCCCTAAGGGATGATAGGCCACACCTTAAGGACTTCAACGAAGATGATGATATAGGAAGAGTGGAGAATCCACCACCAAGGGATAATAGGCCACAACTTAGAGATTTTAGTGAAAACACTTATGGTTGGAACCAATATCGTTTGAACCCTATGGCCATGGATGTTACTGGTGCTATAGTGTTACCCCTATTACCAATAGACGCTAAGTTCTGGTGTCAAGTGGATTACTTCAAATGCTCTAAAATCGTGGATTGTTCACAGGGCTACCTTCAGAGGATCCCCATTGTCATCTCCATAATGGTATGTTCATCTGTAAGATTGTCATGGGGACACAAAATCTTTCTCTCGATATCGTTGGTTTGCATGTGTTTTCCTTGTCACTAAGGGGCAACATCTGTGTGGTTATCTGAGCTTCCTTCGGGTACAATGACAAGTTGGGCAGAGCTTCAGAGAGTGTTTCTACAAAGATATTTCTCAAGATCAAAGAATCTAAGGCTCAAAGATCAAATAAATAATTTTGAGCAATTATCAGGCGACTCTATTAGTACCACATGGGAGAGATTCACCAAATGCTTGAGGATGGTTCCTGATCATAAGATTGTTGATGATGTCTTGGTTGAGATTTTCTATTGGGGTATAGTTAGCACATACACTATGAGCCTACCTTACAATTCGTGATTCACCAAATGCTTGAGGATGGTTCCTGATCATAAGATTGTTGATGATGTCTTGGTTGAGATTTTCTATTGGGGTGCTTGATGAGAATAGTCAAGCTTGCACCGACACAATCATGGAAGGCATGTTTCTTGACCAACTTTTTGCATTGATAGTTGCTAGGATGGAGCAAGTGGTTAAAACCAATAGACCATGGGGTCAAAGTAAGTGAGGTGCAATGAAGACTTCTTGCATGGTCACACCAACAATGATCAAGCAAGGGTTAATGAAGAGATCATAGAACAACTTGCTCAACTTTGCACGAGCATGGACTTGGTCTTGAAGCAAAACCAAACAAGTGTCCAAGCAGTCACCCACCAACCTCCTAAAGCTCTCTTATATATAAAGTTCCATTCTTTGATAAAAGACGCTTGTTTCATGAGTAACCAAGCGGCGAAGTCTCGTGGTTAATTTTTAACGCACTATTGTAGTGAGTTTCATGCTTGAGATGATTGTGTGCTCGGTTTCATCATGAGGATTCACACTCTTGTGATGATGCTTTTCTCCAAAGGTCCAATTTGGGTGTCGGATGCCAAATCGGGAAGAAGAGTTTGCTATAGGAATGGACCTTTGTGCCACCTCACAACCGTGATGCTGGATCAAGTAACTCTAGGATAGAAGAGATGTTTGACAAATTGTTAAAGAGAGCCGATCATCAAGATGAGGCTTTGAAAGGAATGCAAACTGACATTTCAAGCATTAACCAGAAAATAGAGTCTCACTCCGTGGCAATCAAGCAGTTGGAATAACAATTTAGGCAAGTTTCTTCGCAATTAAACCAATGCCAAAAGGGCACCTTACCAAGCAGTACAATTGAAAATCCTAAAAACTTAAAGGCATTGCATGGTAGTCATGACTCAAAGTGGCAAAAACATTGTTGATCCCCCTACGCCAAGGGTTGATGATGAAGCCATGAGAGGGTCATTGATAGAAGGGTGACGATTGAAGAAGAAAGTCCAAAGAGTAGTGGAGTGGAAGGCCAAGAGGTTGGAGAGCAAGAGAAAGTGAAGGTGGTTCCAAAACCACCTCCTTCGTTCCCCCAAAGGCTTAAGAAAAAGGAGAAAGATGGCAAATTCAAGCAATTCCTTTCAATGTTAAAACAATTGTCCATTAACATTCCCCTCTTAGAAGCTTTGGAGAAGATGCCCGGATACGCCAAGTATATGAAGGATTTGGTAACAAAGAAATACACTTTGAGCCAAGAGCTCCAACAATGTAATGCGATTATGACCAAATGCCTTGTTCAAAAATGAGAGGACCCCAGTGCATTCACCATCCCTTGCACCATTGGTGATGTTGAATTTGCAAGAGCATTATGCGATTTAGGAGAAAGTATCAATCTAATGCCTCTTGCCGTGTTCAAAAAGCTTGGGCTTGGCACTCCTACTTTGACTAGAATGTGATTTCTCATGGCAGATCAAACTATCAAAAAGCCAGAGGGAATGCTTCTTAATGTGCTTGTTAAAGTTGATAAATTCATTTTTCTCGCAGACTTTGTGATCCTTGACTGTGAGGTTGATTTCGAGGTGTCCATTATGTTGGGAAGACCATTTGTGGCCACCGAGAGAGCCTTAGTGGATATAGAATTGGGATAACTTCGATTCAGGGTCAATGATGCTGAGGTCGTGTTTGACATCCGCCAATCAATGAAACATCTAAATGAGTTGAAGAGTGAAGTATGGGTGTTTGATGATTGTTGATAACGGACGATGACAAAGTCGAGCCACAACATTAAACAAGCCGCTTCTTGAGAGGCAACCCAAGCATCTTTAATAATTTTGGGTTTGTTTTAAGTGTGTTTAGTTATTGAAATTTTTAGGTAGTAAGGTGTTGTTTTGTTTTAAGTTTGAAAGACATTGATGCAGTTGTGATATTTTTAGATTGCAGTGTTTTGAGACTTGGTCTGCAGGTGGAAGTTAAAGAACTGAAGGTGTGAGAAAATGACATTTGGAGCAGCCTCTGCGAGCAGAACTATGAGTCGTAGTCAACACTATGACTTGTAGTCATGCCTCATAGAGGGAAACAATAAGTATCAAAAGTTAGCACATACACTATGAGCCTACCTTACAATTCGTAGGGTCCTCTACGAGTCATAAGTGGGGTTTGTAGGCCCAGGTATGAAATCAAATCTTTTTTTTTACAAGAGTTGGGTCTGCTATGAGGCTGATACCTACCAGTCGTAAGAAATCCTATGACTCATAGCTGGGGTCTCATAGCCCCGATCTGCAGATCTTTAATGTTGACCCAGTTTAGTATAAAAGGGTCAAAATAAATTTTGACCCCTAAATTCATTTCCCCTACCCTAAATCGACCATTAATCCCTAAACCCACTTTGTCTTTCACTATTCCAATCTCAATTCTGGGTACCCACGTCATTTTTCTGGTGATTACTCCAGCGAGTTCCTCTTTTTCTAGAGTTTCGACATCTCTTTTCCTCTACTTTGCCTTGGTTTAGTCCTTATCCCATTTGGTAAGTCTCGTGGTTAATTTTTAACGCACTATTGTAGTGAGTTTCATGCTTGAGATGATTGTGTGCTCGGTTTCATCATGAGGATTCACACTCTTGTGATGATGCTTTTGTCTAGATATGAAAATTAGGATTTGAGTGCTTTGAGAATTCTGTTATGATTTGATCCATGTTCAAAATTCTTGTTTGGGTGGTTGTGTTGTGAGAATAATGGTCACTTGAGTGTGGTGTTTAATTGTTGTCCAATCCTTGTGAAGATTATCTTCAGAATTGGAATTTGGAAAATGTGGGTGTGTGTTAATATGCCTCATCTTGTTAGACTTAATTGATAGTGTATGAATTCTCTTTGCATCTCAAGAGATTGTTGTGTTTATATTAAACGTGAGTTTGGAGATGCATTGTTTATGGTTTTCAATGGGATGTAATGTGGGATTGATGTTATTCTTTGGGGAAATAGTTGTTATAATGGCGGTATGTTGTAGTGGGTCTAATTGTGTGCCAAATATAATATGTTGCTCTAATGATTGCCAACGCTTTGTTTGTATTTGTAATTTTTATAGGAATGAAGTAGGCACTACAGGTGCCTTCTGTCTTCACCTATGAGGTCTCCCTATGACTCGTAGGTTCCCCTACGACTCGTAGTGGTCCCTCATAGTAGGCACCGGTCACCTGTGGTTCCTTCACATTTCTCATACGAGACCCACCTATGACTCGTACCATCTACTATGACTCATAGTAGAGGTCTCGTAAGTCTAACTGAGGTTTCAAAAATGTCCCTGGAATGAGATATGAGGCTAGACTATGACTCATAGACTACCCTACAAGTCGTACCTGTATCTCGTAGCTGCAGACCTGTAACGGTATCAGTGAATTTCCCTTTGGATTTCAATGTTTAATTTCTCTTTTGTTCTTTGTTATGTGCTTATTGTTTGGTCAAGTATTTTGAAACTCACATGTTGTTGTTGGTTGGTTTGCCAATATAATGCCTCCAAAGGATAAACAAACTATTCAAACATTTCAACAGAGGTTGGTTGACAAGTCCTCTGAGACTGAGAGATTCGAGAGCTCTATAGAGGTTCACAGGGTCAGAATAGACCCCGAGGCTAATGTACTTCAGACCAAGGCTAATGTACCTCAGACCCAGGTGATGGAGATGAGTCTGGAAGTAGTTTGCCACAAATGACCCCCACATATTCGGGGTTAGAGTCAAGAGTCTCAGAGTACCTCACAGGCCCAGCAGGAGGAGATACAATCACAGCCCCTGGCAGACCCCAGATGGTGCATTGTAGGAATAAAAGAGATCTATGACTAGGGTTTAGAGCTAAAGGGGCAAGGTAAACCAGTTAGACAGGTTCATGAGGAGTCCAGGCTAAACGACTTTGGGTTGGATAGGGTACCAGGGTTAGATGCAGAGATAGATTGGCACGGACTATGATGGACTACTCAGCAGTTGGGCAAGTATGCCCCTTTCGTAGTCCATGAGTTTTATGCAGCCTAATTTGCTATACTTCACCTAGGGCTGCCAAATAACAAGAAGCTAATTGAGCAGCCTAGATTACCAGTGGTATCAGTCTAATTCCAGAGAGTTGACATTTCAAAGAAGATGATCCGACGGGTTCAGTTTGGGCCCACCTACAGAGTGCCTCAGTTCACTGCAAAGTATGATGGTTGCATTGACAAGATGAGGAGAGCAGTGACTGGGAGGGACGTCGAGATCAAAACTGAGCTACTGTAGTAGATTGCCAGCCAGATTTGTGAGGCAGGCTTCGAGCCAACGTGGGTCACAAACCACGCTGATCTGATAGCAAAAGCCCACCTCTCCTTCCGAGCTAAGTTTTGGTAGTCGATTATCCGTGGGTGTATCCGGCCTACCTTAACGAATAATGTGATCACCCTCGAGCGAGCTGTGCTATTAGCTAGCATCCTAGTTGGTTATAAGATAGACTGGGCCCAGATTATCTCTAAGCAGATTCATGAGTCCGTCGTCCAGATGAGCACCTCACGTCGGTCCTTGTTTTGATCCACCATTTATGCAGTGCAATAGGTGTCCGTGTCGACCCCAATGGGGACTAGCATGTAGAGGCCACACGCACCGTAGATCCCAGCCTAATAAAGGCTGATGAGAACCCAGTGGCCCTACCACGAGCAGCTCCTCCAGCCATCCTAGATCCATTCCCTGTTGAGCCTCTAACTCCAGCCACCACTGGTACTACTCTAGCTACTACAGAGCCTTCCCCAGCTGTTGAGATTGAGTCGGTGTCGTCCTCCAGTATCCCTCACCAGTATCATCTTCTATGCAGGTTGATTCTCTTATCTCTGTTGTTGCTTTTTAGGAGTTGGTGCGCAGGGTAGCTACAGCAGAGCTCAGGCTACAAGCTTTAGCGGTTCAGGTCAGACCATGGGTCAACCAAACTGTTCAAGACTCAGAGGAGAGGGCAAAGGCATTTGCCTGCGATTTGGTGGATGAGAGAGTTAGAGCGGTGGATTGTCGAGTAGATGCATTCGAGGCAAGAGTCTAGAGGAGGCTTGAGGGTGCTCGGCCTACTGAGTCGAGTGTAGTGATAGAGGAGTTGGCCAAGTTTAAGGCCGAATTATTGCAGATGTTAGAAGCCCCTATTGCAGTCCAGGATGTGGCACTAGCGGGTGAATAAGTTTTTGACTGGTTAGCTGACTGCCCACATGCCCACGAGAAGAGGTCCCTCGAGACGGATGACCTAGAGATAAGCCAGAAGAGGCCTAGACCTAATGACCCAGCAGCACTGGAGAAGGAGCCATACCAGAGGAGGTGGTGCAGGAGTTGCTACTTATGGCGGCCATACAGAGGGACCTGGTGTAGCAGATGACACCTGGAGAGGGTAACTCACTAGCAACCACAGCCTTGACTATTGAGGAGGAGGCCGTGGCCCAGGACCCTATCGACCAGACAGATGCCGAGCTTGAGCACCATGATGTTTGATTTTTGACCCCAGCACTTATTTTCTATCTATGGATACTTTTTCTTTTTTTGGATAATGTTTTTGTTATGTTGGTTTTGGATTTGTTCAAATGTTATGTATTGAATGTTGTTTTTACTTTTGTTTTGGATGTTAGTTTTTAATTAATATATATGTTTCTATTATTTGGTTTCGTACATGTTTTTACTTTGAGGACAAACTATTCTATTTTTGTAGGGTGTGAGAAGTTATGGATTAAGGTAAAGTCTGAGTAGCCTCGAGTCCATAACTTCCCCTATTTTTGATCCCAAGGTTTTCTTGCCTTGTGATTTTGTTGAACTTGACATGGTAGATTTTGACATCATCCTTGGGATGGATTGGTTATATGCATATCATGCCTCTATTGATTCTAGGACCCGCAAGGTTAAGTTTCAACTTCCTAATGAGCTCGTCCTTGAGTGGGTAGGTAATATTTTTGTGGTTAAGGGTAGGTTCATCTCTTGTCTTAAGGCTCGGGAGTTGACTTCTAAGGGTTGCATATACCATCTAGTAAAGATTAGGGATACTGAGTCTAAAGTCTCTCCTGTTGAGTCAGTTCCGGTGGTCAATGAGTTTCTTGATGTCTTTTTCATTGAACTCCCTGGTGTCCCTCCTGAAAGGGAGAGATTCCCCTCCCCGATACCTAACCCATTTCTATTCCTCCTTACCATATGTCCCAGGAAGTATTGAAGGACCAATTAAAAGATTTGTTGGAGAAGGGTTTCATAAGGCCTAGCAAGTCACCTTTAGGTGCGTCGATATTATTTATATGGAAGAAAGATGGATCACTTAGAATGTACATCGACTATTGGAAACTCAATAAGGTCATCGTGAAGAACAAGTATCCTTTGCCAAGGATAGATGACATATTTGATTAACTACAAAGTGATTTCGCTCAACCCTGCTTGTCAAAGGATGTTGGGGCGGTCGTCATCGACATATTACCCAACATTGGAGTGGGGTTGAATTCCACAGGGAATAGTGGTTCACGATTTGAAGTGTTTCATTGGACTATGAATTGTAGGATCAAGTGGGGGGGGGGTTACAATAATTAAAATCAAGATTAAACTACACAATATGTAATTAGAAAATTGATTAACCAAATAAGGGAGATGTTGGGGATGTGCAAATTTGGGAATTGATTAACTAGCTGGGTATAAATATTTGACTAATTGAGTTAATAATGAATGAATAGGCTAGGTTGATTGTAACTCATGTTCAGTTACGACACATGAGTGTTTCATATGATTGAATTACGATATCATACGTGGACCGCTGAGGACACGCTTGGCCTAAGAAGTCTTAGAAAAGCCCCTAAAACCTTAGACATTGAATCTATAGTTATGGACTTCAACTAAAACCTCAGAAGGTTTCTAGCCATTAAATCCATTCCACACTCTAATCACTTTGATTACAGCAATAATTAGAGATCTCAATTAAACCTTAAGTATGTAACCTTGAAATTATAGATTAAATATAGGAATAGATGTGAATTCACTCAAATCAACAACAATAAAGTCAAAATATCAAAGACCCAATAGATAAATCCAAAATCTATATTATTTACACACCCCCAACATGACGATTTTATCCACTCATGCTAGAAATTAGAAATTCAATACCAACTATAGTAGTTGAAGTCATGGGTAACAAGATTGAGTAGAGAAAAGTTGATTAACACCAATAGATCTCCTGAAGTTTTTTCTTCCCAAAAGCTAGAAACCCTATCACCCCTTTGTGCCCTAGAGCAAGGAATGTTATATGTACTTCTACTCTCTGTATGAAACTAAGAAGAATGGCACGTACAATGTCCTTTCTAAATTGCTTAAATAGACCATGCAAAAGTAGAAGAATTTGTGCACCGAGTTTCCATTCGACGATCAAGGTTGGCCATCGCGAGGACTCCAGTTATTTATCCAAATGTGCACTTGATCCCTTTTCTCTGGATTCACTTAAGGCTTGTTTCTTTGCAACATTGGGTGATGGTTCTTCACTTTACCGATAATTTTCGGTGATTCACCAAATGTCCTCTTTCATCTCCTTCCTGTTGTGATTTTGTGGCTTTGAGTCCTGTATTTTTAAGTGATTTCTTGAGCCATTTGGTGGTGCGCCGAATATGTTTGTCAATGTCAATTTTGACTGCCTTCCTGGCTTAGGTTTGAAGGTTGGTTGATGCAATACTAAGTGGTCCATCTGAGTGTTCGATCGATCGCCGAATATATAGGCGATGCCATTTCTAATCGCCTTTTTGGTATATTTGTTCCTTTTCCAAGACTTGTCAAATATTGTCCATTTGTGCACTTTTAGTTCAATTTCCTGACACAACACATTCATATTTGTTAGAGATTAGAAATAATAGCACATTAAGGACAATATTTCTTTGCAAACTAGGCCTAAAATGAGTTCGAAATATAGACTCATCAACACCACCAACTGAAGCCTTTGCTTTCCCTCAAGCAAATCAAACATCAACCAATCCAATCCCAGACTTTGTAAACAGGACCACAGGAAGCAACACATACAATTCCACCTTTTTCATCTTATCTTGATCTTCCACAAACCACTACATGATTGTGAAGCCCCAAGAGATGACTAAGGAGGAATCAAAACATGGCTATGCTCAGAATTGCTCATGTAGCTTTTGATCACTGCCTAAAGGTATCACTATTTTCCATCATGCCAAAGAACATCCTGAATGCACAAGATTATGAAATTATTTTCAAAGGAACTCTTCAACATTCAGTCTCCCAATTGAGAAATAACATTTAAGCTTTAACCCATAGGCTTGCTCTTATTCTCAATTGGAATTCATTTGACTTTCTTCTGGACTAGGATCCCAAAAGACTTTGTTAGGGCAGTAATGTAGGGTTAAGGTTGGGTAGGATAACATATGGATAGTAATGGCTCATCCATCCTTAAACTCTACACATTCTCTTAATGCTCTAGGATCCTTTTGGTCCTCTTTTTTTATTCTCCTTTTGACACCTCGTTTTGCTTTTAATCTTTCATCCTAAGTGTCTCCCTTTTTTGTACTGTCTTTCACAAAGTTGGAGGGTCCTCTTTTCCAAGCAATTCTTTTTCAGTTCAACTTTTTTCAGCTTTTTCAACATTTTTCTTGCATTCATCATTTTTAGGACTCCTCACCTTTCTTTTGGTCTTTTTTTTACTCTTTCATGGGAGACACTCCCCTCTTCTACCAACACCCCCAACTTTGGCCTTTAGCTATCATTATCAAGCTCAAAGAGGGATTACTAAGGAACAAGAAGGAATTATCTTTCACAAATGCAACTCAAGGCTACATAGTTGCCAAAGAATGGGTCAAGGATCAAAGGAGTTTACTAGGGACTCAATTTAATGTCAATGGAGATCAATATAGTTAAAGTGGACTCAGAAGAACCAAACAAGGTCTAAGGTCCTTTCCTATACAGAAATCAACCAAATCACTTCTCAAAATATACCATGTGACTTCTATATATTGCAACATATGTATTTCAACAAAATTCCTAATCTCACAATAGCAAAATGGATTCACATTTAACCAATGGCAACAAACTCACAACTTTTGATCATCGCATATCCATGCTCCATCACTCACATTGTCAACTCAAGATACATCAAATCCATACATGGGATGATTTATTAAGAAAAGGACTAATTAGTTAGTGAGTACATGCTCCTCTTTGATGGAACCATCCAAATCAAAGATGTCATGTCCCAAGCCTAGGGCCTAGACATGACCGGCAAATGGGAAACCCGAAGGGACCCCAAATAAGCCTCATAAGATATCATTACACATCCTTGGTCATGGAAGCAATATAAAACATTATAAGGGAGAAAGAGAGAGTGTAATACTTAAACAACATAGAAGAGTCAAAGCTCATACATAAATACTCAACATGTCCAACAAACACCTCTAAATACATAAATAGAGAGGGGTCCAAGACAAAGTAACCCGCTCACCCTCATAGTCAAATAGAACATAAGATATTGTCTCAATATATAGATAATAGGGAAACATAAATCAAAGTCCCCGGAATGGAGAACTCACCAACAAGCTTGTAATAGCACCGCGTAGCCACGTGGAAGAGGATGATCAACTTAGGCACCGATTCCTACATGGTGATATCATGTAGGCAAGAGTATGTGTTAGTACGTTTAAATAAATTAAGTATGTGGGATTCAATGCAACAAGAGACAAACTTCATAATCAACATACATAACGATAGGCAATAGGCATAATATAGCAATGTGTCATGTATGATCAATGCATAAGTAAAATATTTCAACATGCATAACAATAGGCAATAGACATGATATAGAAATATGACATGTATGATCAATGGATAAGTAAAACATGCTTAGCTAATACATGCTCATAAAGAATATCATATGTGAAGATGAGACCAAGCTAGCTTTCCAAGGTATGAACCCCTTGGTAGGTTGGTGATGTTGCCACCCCATCAGCTAGGTGGAGATGAGTTTAAACCGTCCTTCGAGGTTAGTGATGATGCCACCCCGTCACCCTAGTGGAGATGAGTTTTAACCCTCATTCTAGGTTAGTGACGATGCCACCCGGTCACCCTGGTGGAGATGAGTTTTAACCCTCATTCTAGGTTAGTGACGATGCCACCCGGTCACCCTGGTGGAGATGAGTTTTAACCCTCATTCTAGGTTACCCGAGCTCTTGTCCCCCCGGATTGGGCATGGTCTATGCAACACTTTATATAAGATTCATCATAGCTCTAATGCAATACCTTATGTAAGAATAATCATGTACATAAGCTCTTTTCATCATCATAACATCATTCATATCATACCTCATGCTTTGGACCTTCAATTCCTCAAAAAACTAAGCTCATTTTGTCATCATATAGTCAATCATATCATATCTCATGCTTTAGACCTTCATTTCCTCAAGAAATTATAACAGGACATTTTGTCAACACCTTGGGGGTGTGTAATGGGGGTAAAAGAGCATGCAATTTGGAGATGAATTTATGCAGGCACCTTAGTGGTGAATGTACCTTGGGGGTAAAAGAGCATGCAATTTGTAGATGAAATCATGCAGGAAAATTAGTGGTAAAACCTTTAATCAACGCTTTGCAATACCCCCAAGACATTCATATCAAAATCCCTCATCAAATCCAACATTAGATCTAAGATTTGAAGCTCAAAACATGCTTAAACAACTATACATTCATGTATTAAAATCACTATACAGTAAATTTCTCAATATTCAAGACCCCTATGTAAAATCAACTTTAAATTATGAATTATTAAGTAGAAGAGGGTTTAGGCTCTATGGATGGAAGGACCCAATGGTTCAACATCACATACCTTATCTTTTGTGAGGTTCTTAAAGAAGATTTTAATGGAGATTTGAAGCTTGGGTTAGACCCTTGATGAAATCCTTGAGATTGGCCTTGAGTTTGGGACTTGAATTTAGGGTTAGAAATGAGTCTAAGTGTTTGGAGAAATATTGGGGAATGGTTTTCGGGTGATATGAGGGTGAAATAAGGTTAAGTATAGGTGAATATACATTTGGGAAAATTTAGGTCTAACACCTAGAAAAATCTGGACGAACTAGGGAAAGAATGTGCAGGAAAACAACCTCTTCGTATCGCAGACGTCTCTGAAATTTGTACCAAGTGTAAATTTTATAATTCGATTCCTTTTCTTTAAAATTAAGGTTAGATCTTTGTCACACTAATTTGGACCCTCTGAACAAGAATATGAAGTCAAATTTTTGAAATTCCAAATAGATTTTTAGATATATAGAAAATAAGTTTTCGGTTACTTCTAAGGCACGTTTTCGAGAACTTTTTGGTGTCGTTTCAGTGAGGAGTGGTGGTCTACCATATTAATGCATGACATAGACTGGTCATATTTGATGACCTATGCCAAACAAATGGAAGAGGAGAAATTTGAGGAAGAGAAGGGTCATCAGGCGAAGAGGGTCCTTTTTTAGGGTAAGTTCCAAAGAAGGGAATGGTTCCATCAAGGACAAAGGTCTACTTATGCATTTGATAAGAGGGTTGTAAATGATCTTCCGAGGGCCCAAGGTTTTAAGGGTGTGGCTCCTATTGTTGTTTGTCCGAAGTGTGCTAAGGGTCATGGTGGCCCATGTTTGAGAAATATCAGTGTTTGTTATGGTGTTGGGAAATGGAGTATAACGTGAATGATTGCCCTAAAAATTGTAACAAGGACAAGGAGGTTAGTCCACAAGGTGCTAATATGGTCCCATTGGGGAGAGGTGGCCGACAAGATAGTGCTCCTAGGCATAACCAATTTTATGTTTTTCATGCAAGGCAAGAGGTTGATGAGGTGCCCAACATCATTACTGGTATGTTGAAATTCTTTGACTTTGATGTGTATACATTGATTGATTCAGGTGACACTCTTTCTTTTGTTACCCACTTTGTTGCTAAAAAGTTTCATGTTGACACCGAGTTGTTGCATGACTCATATGAAGTGCCTACTCCTATTGGTGCATCTGTTATTCCTAGAAAGGTTTATAGAAGTTGCTCTATTTGTATCTTGCACAAAATATTGCCTTGTGATCTTATTGAGTTAGACATGGTTGATTTTGATATTATTCTTGGGATTGATTGGTTGCCTACATACTATGCTTCTATTGGTTGTAGAATCAATAGGGTCAAATTTTAGTTTCCAAATAAACCCATCCTTGAGCAGGTTTTTCCTCCGAAAAGGAAAATAGAATTTAGCATAGACCTCCTCCCCGATACTCAACCCATTTCTATTCCCTCTTACCGTTTGGCCCCAGTGGAGTTGAAGGAGTTGAAGGAATAATTGAGAGACTTGTTGGAGAAAGGATTTATTGGGCCTAGCCAATCACCGTGGGGTGCACCAGTGTTGTTTGTGAAAAAGAAGGATAGGTTCCTTAAGATGTGTATTGACTACCGACAACTCAATAGGGTCACCATCAAGAATAGGTATCCTTTCCAGATTGATGATTTGTTAGACCAATTGCAAAGGGCTAGCCATTTCTCTAAGATTGATCTTTGGTCTGGGTATCATCAAGTGAAAGTGAGGGAGTGTGATATTCCTAAGATGGCATTCCAGACTAGGTATGGGCATTATAAATTTGTGGTGTTGCCTTTTGGGTTGACCAATGCACTGGCCATCTTTATGGTCCTAATGAATAGCGTCTTTAAACCCTACCTTGATTCATTTGTTGTGGTCTTCATTAATGATATTTTGATCTATTCTCGTGGTAAGAAGAAGCATAACACTCATTTAAGGTATGTGTTGCAAAGATTAAGGAAGGAGAAATTGTTTGCTATATTTGAAAAGTGTGAATTTTGGTTGAGGGAGATTGCCTTCCTACGATATCTGGTGTCGAGAGATGGTATTAAGGTGGATCCTAAGAAGATCGATGTGATCAAAAATTAGACCATTGACCCTGTCGAACATAGAAGGCTATTATCGAAGGTTTGTGAATAGGTTCTCTTCTATTACTAATCCTATGACAAAATTGACTCAAAAGAAGGTTAAGTTTATGTGGTCTGATGAATATGAAAGGAGTTTCCAAACATTGAAAGATAAGCTTGTG
Source organism: Solanum virginianum (assembly GCA_000787875.1). NCBI lineage: Eukaryota > Viridiplantae > Streptophyta > Magnoliopsida > Solanales > Solanaceae > Solanum > Solanum virginianum. Next base: position 50,192 of record DF362602.1, on the reverse strand, counting down.
TTCGTTCCAATATTATCACTATCGGATGGGATTAAGGGATTTGTTATGTAACCTATTGAAGAATTAGTACCTCGATTGTCTAGCTTAGGGAGGTGGTAGGCCCAGGTAACCTTGTTAGGGGTTGGTATTCATCAACCTTGATGGGGGGTTTGTACTCCGTCAACCTTGATGGGGGGTTTGTACTCCATCAACCTTGGTCGGGGGTTTGTACTCCATCAACCTCATGAAGGGGTTTGTACCTCATATGCCTATCTAAGAGGGTGGTAGGCCTTGGCTTGCACTATAATGGTCACTTCTTACACTCGTATTATGTCCTATATAAGCGTGATTTTACTTTTAGCAACATTCATACTTGTCATATTGATAGTATGCTATCTATTGCTTAAAATTATGCATTTTGCCTATAATGCCTATCTCTTGTTGCATTGCATCCTATATACTTAGTTCATTCCAATATACTAATCTATACTCTATGCCTACATGATATCACTACGTAAGAATCGAAGCACCCCTTGATCATTATCCTCCTCCATGTGGCTAGTATGATTGTCTTTTAAGGTTGTGGTGAGTCCTCCATTCCAGGGATGTTGCTTATGATCTCTATCTATTTACTAATACTATCTTTCTTTTGTGTTATGTATTGACAATGAGTTTTATTCATGTATTGGCTATGAAGGTGAGCCCGGTTGTTTGTCGCGGCCCCTGCTCTTATTTATGTAGTACAGGTATTGTTGGACATGTTATGTATCTATGCTATGAGTCTTGACTCTCTTGTTCCTTGATGTTATGATATGAAAGTTTACCCTAGTTCCATTTTCCTTGTTATGCCTATCTCTTAAAGTCATAGTTTATTTCTTCCATAACTAAGGATATGCAATGATATGCTATGAGGCTTATTTGGGTTTCTTCGGGTTCCCCATTTATCATTCACGTCTAGGCCCAAGGCTTGGTTCGTGATGATATCGTAAGCATTCATGGGGATAATACATACCGAACTATGGAGTTTAAAACAGGGAAGGGTCTATGGGAATTTTATGGCAATTGAACAACATTAAAAAGAATGTAAGACAAATCTAGCTTGTTTTATAAAACATATCAATTAATATATCGATTGAAAGAACAGGTAACTATCGATTTCCATAAAGTAGAAATCCTCCATTGATTAACAACATAGAAATAAAAGCCTCAAAAGGTCATCATATACATTGTCTCAAACGAAAATACAAGCTAGAATAGAAAATGGTAGAGTCCTGAACTAAGGGCTTCACCACAATATAAGCACTAGTCTTGAATGTAAAAAACAAGCCATAAGCTAGTGGAAGAGTACCTATTTCTATATGGTTAAATCATGAGGGAAAAATATGCATTAGTACATTGGAATGTACTAAGTATTTTGAGATTCATACAAGCACAAAATTGTAATGCCATCATTCATAAGTAAAACATATAAATATACATGATGTTATAAGATGTACAAGTATGAGCTTAACATGCACAAGGAATATCGCTCAATAAGAAAGAGAATTAATGCACAAAAGATCACATATAAAGGAATCATATCATAGAGTCATAAACTTTTAAGAGAAGACCTTAACCGACATATAAGTCCTTGTGAACTACTACATGGAATCCAACATAACACACTACGTTGGCAGGGGAAGACCACTAGCTGGGTGGAACTCTATCACTTTGCATACATCTTTATATACTATAAATGGCCTATGTGAATCCACTAGCCTAGCCTATAAGGGCTCCTATGGTGGCACATAGTAATGAGACAAAGGGTTGCTACTAAGGTTCGCATTCAGTCGTAAGTCATCCTAGGGAATCTTGAAAACATGTATTTAGTTTATTTATGACACTTAGAATCATAAGTAGCAATCATATGAGTAGCTCATACATAGGAACCACCAGGTGAGTATTGTCCTTTTATCTTGGGGGCCTTCTTAAACATCTTTAGTTCAATTGTCAACATGCTTATATCTTTGAAAAATCATCAACATGCTTATATCTTTGAAAAATCATAACGTTGGGACTTAAGTTTAATGCCCTATTCATCATTATAAATCGTTCAAAGCTTTACTTCAAACTATGTGCGCTAAACTTTTAAATTGCAACAATCATAAATCAGTTATTCATGCTTAAATCATGAAAACATACTCATTTAAAACAAGTAAAAATAGCTCACACTTTATGATTAACAAATCTCAGCATTGGGGTCATCATCAATATCTTAAATATTTGTATATGCTTAGCAAGAACATCATATGACATCATTGAGATCATTTTGTAATATAATATATTATTAAATCACCATTAGCATGTATATTTACTTATCAAACCTTGTGGGTGAAAGGATATTCACAAATCAAACTAACATATCTTGTAAGCTTGGAAAATCAAACTTGAAGACTTCGGGAAGAACCTTGAAACCCCTAGCCTTGCCTTGACCTTTCTAGATAGAGTTTTTGCCCTAGGGAAATTTGAGAAAGGAAGAATCAGACAATTATTAAGGATCCTAGTACATAGTATAGGAATAAGATTTATGAAAATAACAAAATTGCCCTTCATTAAAATTATCGAATAAAGTCTACGAAAGCCTGATTATGGGCCATAGTTTGGACCATGAACCATAGTCTCTATCCATCCTATTTACTTTTCACAAACTTCAAAAACCATTTTCCTGACCAAACCATGAAATCACCTTTTACGAATCATATACTGGCTTACAGGTCGTGGTTGAACCGATAGAATCCTTCCACACTTAGTCATTTTTCTTATTCTTCTAGGCCTCAGTCACAAAGGGTATCTACTGGCTGTACATTGGACTATGAGCCATGGTGGTAATCATAGGTTACCTTCCAGCAAACTCTAAATTTTCTTCATGTTTGAGATTCCCATCTATGATCCTTCCTAAGATCCGTCACTTTTCCTACAAGTCGTCATTGGGTACATGGGTTATCCTACACTTGAAAACTCTTTTGCTTACATGAATTTTTTGTTTAAGGACTAACCTATTAGCGGTGAGTCCCAGTACGAGCCATACATTGGCCTCGTGTACTGACTTCAAGTCATTTTCTGTCCAACTTTTTCTACACTCTTAGGCTCCTAAACTAAGGGTTGTTACAATATCTCTCCCTTGGTAACATTTGTCTGCTTCCACTTTCCATGTTACACCCTAAACTTATTGATTTCTACAAAGCACTTTGATGGATGCAACTTCCTTATTCCTTACCTTTTTCGCTTGCTAGTTTAGATCTCAACCGGTACATCTTCATAACTCAAATCCTCTTCAATGTTCACATCATGCAAAGGAACTATGGAGTTTGGATCACCTATGAACTTCTCAACATTGAAACATGAAAAACTAGATGGATCAAATGCATCTCATTTTGTAGGTCTAACTCATATGCCACCTTTTCTACTCTTTTCACCAATTTTTATGGCCCCACAAATCCATGTATTAATTTCCTTTTCTTACCATTCCGGATCACACCTTTCATTAGAGAAACCTTCAAGTAGACGTAGTCACTAACATGGAACTCAATGTCATGACCCAAATCTAGGGCCTATACGTGATTAGACGAATGGGAACCCAAAGGAAACCCAAACAAGCCTCTTAGCATATCATTAACACATCCTTGGTCGCGGAAGCAAACTAAACTGATATATGTAAGGGGAATGGGACTATGAGAAGACTGGATATTTATAAGGCATAAAAGAGTCAATACTCAAAGCATAGTACATCAATTGTTCAAATAACACCCGTAACATATATTGGAGTGGGGCGAAGATAGTTTCCGAGCTCACCCTCATAGTATCAAGTGTTCAACATAAAAAGACATCAAATAGTAAGAGTAGCATAGCTAGTGTCCCCAGACTTGAGGACTCAAGAAAGCTCATCTTTCAAAGCACCGAAATAGCCACGTGGAGGATGATCAAGAGGTGCTGCAGTTTCTACATGGTAACATTATGTAGGCATAGAGTATGCATTACTAAATTTGAATGTACCAAGTATGTAGGATGCAATGCAATAAGATATATAACAATATAGTCAAAATGCATAATCATAAGTAATGGATAAGTATAATATTAATATGGCATGCATGATCAATGCTTGAACTGAAACATAGTTGTAAATCATATAACTTGCAAATATAATTACAAGTGCAGAAAGAGACCATAATCATAGACCAAGCAACTACTACTAAGAATCCTGTCACCACCTTGGTGAGGTGGTAGAGGTATCTACCCCTCAATAAGGTAGTACAGTCATGTCAACCCCCGACAAGGTGGTCAAGGTGTGTAGCCCTTAACATGGTAGTATGTCCATGTCACCACCCAATAAGGTGGTCAAAGTATATACTCTTCAACATGGTAGTATAGGCATGTCACCCCCCGACAAGGTGGTCAAGGCATCTACCTCTCAACATGGTAGTAACGGCATGTCACCCCCTGGCAAGGTATTGCAAACTTATAACACTATAGATACTTTTCATGAATTTAGTACATATATATAATCCCTTAATCATCATATAGTCAC
>DF362602.1:1013-18565 GCA_000787875.1 Solanum virginianum | reverse complement strand
AAATCCAACTCGGATCTTATCTCCATGATAGCTCGGTTTGAAGTAACAAATCTATCAAAACTTGATAGTCTATCACCTTCTATATGATTAGAAACTTCACTAGAACTAGATACTTCAAATGATACCCTTGGAGAAGATAGTCTACTTTTATAATCATGAAAGAGATCATAACAGTGAGATTGAATTTCTTGAATTTTAGTTGAATCATTTTCACCATAAATTTATGGAAGAAAGAACTCTAACAACTTCATCTTATATCTTAGATCAATGATTGTAGCTATACCCATCACAATATGCATATCATCCTATTATTTTTGAAATTTTAATAATATCACAGATGCCATAGAGCTAATCAAAGGATCAAAGCTCTTCACCCAATCTTCCAACTCCATCTTAATTTCACAAACCTTTTTAAAGTATTGAATAGAAGTTGGATATCGAGTTCCTGACAATTGTTTGGTGATACGATGAAAGAGTTTGAGCTTGCCATAAACATTTTCTACATCACTTCATTGCTCTTCAGTTGGATATGACTTATAATTTGAGTCAATTAGACTCAACTTCTCAAATATTTCTTTATATTCCTGTATTGTTCTCAACATTAAATATGTTGAATTCCAACGAGTAGGATAATCATACTGTAAATTTTTCTTACAAGAACAACATAACAAAGGTGCAGCTTCTTCAAATCTCTCAATTCTACTCGTGAATCAAATCCAATATAAGACACTATCACGTACTTTGCTAATACTTTCTCCTATCCCCCTTAACCCTTCTTGCACAATCAAATTTAAATGTGTGCGACACAATGTACATGAAACACTCGGCCAACTAATAACAAATTATTTATATTAAGTTTCTCATCGAATAAGTTTTTCATCATTGCATTGTTAGTACTAGAATTATCAACTGTGATAGTTGATGTTCTTTATTCAAGATTCCAATCTAACAAACAATTAACCAAAGCATCACATAAATCATCTTTATCATGTGGAGCGGGAACGTAAACAAATCTAAAAATGTGACTTTTAATACTCTATGGATCATCAGTAAAATGTATAGTAATAGCCATGAATCCTTTTTTGTTGCTATTTCAAATTCATATATCAGTTGTTATTGCAATTCTACACATGATTTTATTCAACAAATTAGAAGCTTTTGATTTCAAATTGTCAAAAATTTTAATTTTGTCATTTTATCGTATTTCTTGAAACCATCTTGACCATTGGTTGAAGACTCACAAAAAAGTTTATAAATCCCACATGATCAACTATAGAGAGTGGATTCTTGTGTAAGATAATGGCATATGCAAGCTGTTTACATGAAACATCTTGATCAAAATAGTGACGTCCATCATCACCTCCTGTATCAGCCTCACTTATTGGCTTATTAGGACACTTAGGTAAATGACAATACGTACGCTGACCATACGAAACACCATCAACATACATCAATTTGAAATCCTTCCATGCTTTAGAATATCTCTTTATTTTTCCCGATTGAACAACTAGATGAGTTTGTGAAGTCCTTGGGCTCGCAACCTCCAAGAAAATAGCATTATAGGATGAAGTTGACAGATTCTCATCATTTTGAGATGTCATTATTACCTATTACGAAAATAGGAAAAAGAGGTTAGATTATACTATATCAGTTGAGGATTGATTTAGACAACAATAACTGCAAAAGCATTTTTATCAAACAAGAAATGTTGGTAACCAGCATGATGTTATTAAGTTCGCTAGAACTTAACATTGGGAACTTAGAGTATGGGATTTATATCATATTCACTTTCACTGAATGAACTTTCGTAAGTAGTGTGTAAAATAAATGAGTGCATTCAATGTGACTTCATGCTCTCTATCAAGGCAAGACCCTATAAACAAATCAGAATCTGTTGATTGTTCAAGATGATTGATTTCGTGGTATAACTAAAGAACATGTGATCTTTAAATTTTAACATCAATGTTTTTCATTGTGAAATGTCATTGCAGTCTGTTTTTATTTATTTAACAACAAGAAGAGGCTGAATATGTAAATAAACTAGTTTTCAGTGCCTGGGTGCTCTACAAAACATCAAAGGGTTTCTAGAGACCTTAATATCATACCACCTTATCGAAATTGCATTACGTCTTTGTTAGAGGAATAAAATAACTTCTTCAAAACCAATTATACACTTTAAATCCAACACACAGAATCCAACACATAGAATAGATTTGCAGAATAAAGATGCACAAATCCAAATACAAATGCAGAATACAAAAAAATGTACAAAAATACCTACCATAAAGAGATTTCAATTATACACTTCAAATCCAACACACAGAATACAGATGCACAAATCCTAAACCAAGAAAGAACTAGTACCTAAAAATAGAATTATAACACCAGTTGAATTGTTCAAGAGATAAAGAAATTTAGAAAAAAAAAACAACATTCAAGTTTGATCTGTAGCTATGAAGTCAGAAATGGTGGTTTTATGCCAACATTCAATCTTTAATGAAAGTAGTGAACTAATAAGAGGGAAATTTGACTGCCAACAGGTCAATTGATTTTTAATTGGATCTATTTTGAAATTTAGGTTTGCCTGCCCTGCCCTAACATATTACAATTGTTTAAAAATAATATTTCACCCTACCCTAATCTAACCTACCTTATTTACACCTTTCCCTGCCCTGCCCTATAAAGGGTATAACTTGCCTCGCCCCACCCTTCCCAGCCCTTATTGCCAACCCTAAGAATGGAAGACTTACCAACTAACTTGAGAGAATTCATACTAGCCACGTGGAGGAAGATACTCAAGTGAGGCTCTGGTTCCTATAAAGTAATATCATGTAGGCATAGAGTATGCGTTACTATGTTTGAATGAACTAAATATGTAAAATGCAATGCAACAACTGATAAGCACTATAAACCAAATGCATAACATAGGAATGAATAAGCATACAATAATATGACATGTATGAATGATGCTTGAAGTAAAATCATGCTTATATAGAACATAATAAATATGTAAGAAGAGACCATGAATAGTGAATATCCAAGGCCTACCACCTCCTTAGAGAGGCGAATGATGTACAAACCCCTCAACATGGTTATCAAGGTACAAACCCCTCAATATGTTTATCGAGGTACAAACCCCTCGATCTGGTTGCATGAGACTACCACCTCCTGAGTGAGGCGATCAAGGTACAAACCCCTCAACATAGTTACCCAGGCCTACAACCTCCCGAGTGAGGCTTGGTAAATTACCAACACTATAGAGATAATATCATATACATATATTTATTTCATCATCATAAAGTCATTCATCTCATAAGACATGCATTGGGCTTTTAATTCCTCAAGCAATCATAACCAGATATTTCTTGAAACACTTGGAGGGTGTGTAGTGCTAGTGTAAAACCATGCAATTCAAGAGTGGAATCATGCAATGACATTCAGTTTAAAACCATCAATGGATACTTAGCAACACCCACAAACAATATACATCAAAACTCTTCATCAAATCTTGCAACAGATCTTAGATTCATAGCTCAAACCATGCTAAAACAATTTCAATTTCATGAAACCCCAATATAATATGCAGTGAAATTCATAATAAGTAAGACCCATATGTAAATCAACTTTAAATCATTTAATTTAGGTAAAACAGAAGTTCGAATAGTATGAGTTAAAGGACCCATTGTTTGAAACCCACATAACTTAGCTTTGGAGAACTCTTGATTAAGATTTGAAATGGAGACTTGAAGCTTGAGTGAAATCCTTAAGATCCGAAGAGATTTGGATACTTAAATTTTGAGATGAAATATTATCTACGTGTTTGAGAGAGTATTTGGGAATATATTAAATGATATGAAGGTAAAATATGGCTAAGTATAGGTATTTTCACACATAGGAAGGCTTAGGCCTAAGGCCAAAAAGCCTTGGATCAATATAAAAATCACTAGCAAAAAAATACACAGGTTTGCATCTGGTCTATGATATGGACCTATTGCAGAGCCAAAATTTACACAAGTCTGCGATGTTTATGCATCGCGGTACCATCGTGGATCAATTCTGGAAATCATAATTTTGGCAAAAAGAAATTGCGATTAGTTTGCTCTAAAATTAGGGTTAGAACTATTTCCCACTCAATTTGACCCCCTGAACAAGAATATGATGTCAGATTTTTGATATCATGAATGGATTTTGAGATATATGGAAATTACAATTCTAGGCACTTTCGAGGTATATTTTCGGGCACTTTTTGGGGTCGTTTCAACCACCACCTTTGAACCTTGGGTTGTCATTAGAAAACCTTTTATTAGGAGCATTAGAAGACCCTTAGCCTTGAAACTTGTGGCCTTGAGGAAACCGGTCATCCTTGGAATTTCAAAATCCACCTTCAAAATGAGCCTTCTTAGACATACCATTTCTTTTTTCTAAGCTTTTCACCCTCTAGTTGTTCGGCATATGTCATGAGAGGGGACCAATCCATATTACCTATTAGCATGGTAGTACGACACTCCTCATTAACTGAGTCTGATACGGCTGGCATAAATTTGTTCATCCTTGACCTTAGCTCAGTAAACAATTGTGCGACATACTTGGAGAGTTGGTTGAACTTGAGGTTGTACTCCCTCACACTCATAGAACCTTGCTTAAGGTTCATAAATTCCACCATCTAAACATCCCTTAGCTTGATAGGACATAACCGGTTGAGAAATGCCTCTTTGAACTCTTCCCAAGGGATATCATCACCATTTCCCTTCTTCATCTTCTATTGAGTGAACCATATTTGAGCCACCCCTTTGAGTTGGTAGGCCACTAACTCCGCTTTCTCCTCTGAGTTAACCCCCACAATGGACAACACCTTATACGCCTCATTAATGAATTCTTGGTGATCCTCATTAACCTTGGATCTATGGAACTCCGGGGGATTCATCCTAGTAAAATCCCTCACCCTTGAGGTTGGACTAGGAGCATGAGGAGCTTGGGCCCCTTGGTTGATTTGGTTGATCATATCACGAGCCAACATGGTGATGGCATCTCGGTACTCTTAATGAGGCACTCCCCCACCTTGAAGAGCTTAAGGAACGGGATGGACCGGTTGCTCCTTAGGTGAATAGGCTCTCCTTAGTCTTCCTCTTGGAATAGGCAAGATCTAGAATCTCAAAGAACATTCGTTAGAGCAAAAAGCCTTACCTTAACTTCTATAGCCCGATAGATCATGAAGAAAGGAGACATTTCCTAAAACATCACATAGCCTAGTACTCGTAGTTGTGGTGCACTTCACAACCATGAAACACACACTAATTGACGCCATGTGTTAGATTATGAGGACCATTAACAACCTATTGCTTTGATACCAAGTTTGTCACGTCCCAAGCCTAGGGCCTAGATGTGACACAGTAAATGGAAACCTGAAGGGACCCTAAAAAAGTCTCTTAGCATATCATTCACACATCCTTGGTTGCGGAAGAAAAATAAATAACAATAAGGGATATAAGTAAGGGGAATGGAACTAAGGGAGGCCTTAATGCTTATAAAGCATAAAAGAGAGAAAGCTCGAATCATAATACATTAGTTGTTCCAACAACACCTCTAACATAGATTGGAGCGGGGGCCAAGATATTTTTCAGGCTCACTCTCATAGTATCAAGTATTCAACATAAAGAGATATCAAATTTTAAGAGTAGCGTAGCTAGTGTCCTGGGACTTGAGGACTCACCAAAGCTTAAGTTCCAAAGCACCAAACTAGCAACGTGGAGGATGATCGAGAGGTGCTCCAGTTCCTACATGGTAACCTCATGTAGGCATAGAGTATGCGCTAGTATGTTTGAATGTACTAAATATGTAGGATGCAATGCAATAAGATATGCGACAACATAGTCAAAATACATAGTCATAAGCAATCGATAAATATAATATCACTATCGCATGCATGATCAATGCTTAAAGTAAAATATGCTTATAAATCATATAACTTGCAAATATAGATTACATATGTGGGAAGAGACCATAGTCATATACCAAGCAACTACTACTTGGAATCTGTGGCATGTCACCCCTTCGGTGAGGTAGTCGAGGTATCTACACCTCAACATGGTAGTATGGGCTTATCACCCCCTGACAAGGTGGTGAAGGTATCTACCCCTCAACATGGTAGTATGGGCATATCGCCCTCTGACAAAGTGGTCAAGATATCTACCCCTCAACATAGTAGTACGGGCATATGACCCCCCGACAAGGTGGTTGAGGTATCTACCCCTCAACACGGTAGTACAGGCATGTCACCCTCGATAAGGTGTGGTCAACTCGCAACATTATAGATACTTTTCATGAATTCAATACATGCATATAATCTCTTAATTATAATAAAGCCATTTGACTTATAAACCATGTAATGGACCATCAACAACTCAAGAATCTTTGTCAAGGCATTTTATCAAACATTTGGTGGGTATGTAATCCTAGTTAAAAATCATGTAATTCAAGAGTGAAATAATATGATAAAACTCAATATAAATCCACCCACCAACATATAGTAAAACCATTGTGTAAGATTCCTTAAAATCAATCATCAAATCTCATGGTCATAGTTATAGAGCTCAAAATATGCATAGTCTCAATAGGCATAACCACTTCATAATATAAGGTTGAAGTAGATAAACATGTATATTAAATCAAAATTTCATAGAACCCGAACATAATTTATAATCAAAATCCATAATAAAAGATACCCATAGAAGATAAAACTTGAAAACATGTATTTTTCATAAAAAAAGGGAGATTGAGCTCCATGAGTGAAAGAACCCAATGGATGAACCCACATGTCTAAATTTGGGGATTCCTTGATGTAGACTTGAAGGAGAATTGGAGACTGAATGGAGTTCTTAAGATCTGGAATTAAGCTTGAGACACTTGAATTTGGATGGAAATTTTGATAAAATGGTTGAGAGGTTTTAGAGAGGGGTTTTTGAGTGATATAGAGTTGAAAAATGGCTAAGTATGAGATATTTCATGTGTAAATAGGCATGGAGCCATGGCCCTAATGCCTTAGGCTAAAATAGGAAAATTAAGGAAATGATAACACTGCTCTGCAATAGGTTCGCATCACGAAGCCATTGCATCACCTCTCTATTCGTATCTGAAAATTTTGTGAAAATTATTTTTTGCTACTCGTCTTCTAATATCCGGGTTATACCCATTTCCCACTAAATTTTTCCTCTTGATCAAGAATATGATGTTGGATTTTTGATATCATGCACAAATCTCTTGATCAAGAATATGAAGTTGGATTTTTGATATCATGCACAAAAATTGAGATATATGAAAATTACGATTATGAGCATTTCTGAAGCACATTCTTGGGGCGTTTCACTCGAGGTCCCTTCTTTTAACATCAGAGTAGGACCTTTTCCGGCTCTGAGTTGTTTACAACTTTTTCTTTACACTTTTAATTGTCTCTAATGCATTCATAACTAATACCGGTCATATCAATGCTATCTTGCCAACATCAATCCACCCAATGGGTGATCTATACCTTCTACCATACAACGCCTCGAATGAGGCCATCCCAATGCTTATGTGATAACTATTCTTGTAGGAAAACTTGATAAGTAGAAAATGTTCATCCCAACTTCCCATAAATTCCAACACAAAAACACTCTTCCAAAGTGCAAATAGTCCTTTCTACTTGCCCGTCGGTGTAGGGATGAAAATCGGTACTCAACTTCCCCTTAGTACAAAGTCCTTTATGGAAAGATCTCCAAAAACATGAGGTGAATTGGACACCACAATCTGATATGATGGAAGTGGAATCTCATGCAATCATACCAATTCTCGAATATACAAATGAGTATAATCTTCAGCACTAAATATAGTCTTGATCGATAATAAGTTAACAAACTTTATTATGCATCAACTATCACCCATATGGAGTCAAAATGCTATTTGGTCTTCAACAACCCTACTACAAAGTCAAAAAATGCACCTCACTATCTGACACCTGATTTTCAGGTGTCAGATAGTGAGGTGCATTTTTTATGTTGATTCCTTCCCAATTCTAAATAGGAATGTCCATGTCTTGTGCTAGGCCACCTGGTCTATAATATTCCACCTGTCACGATCCGGACCTAGGGCCTAGACATGACACGGCGAATGGGGAACCCGAAGGAACCCCAAACAATCCTCTTAGCATATCATACACATATCCTTGGTCACGGAAGCAATTAAACAACAATCAAAGAGTAAAAATAAGGAGAAATAGCAAGAGAAAGTAGATAGTGTCCTCAAACTTGAGGACTCACCAAATTTATCTTCAAGATGTCCAACTAGACACGTGGAGGAGGATAGTCAAATGGGGATCCACTTCCTACATGTTAACATCATGTAGGCATAGAGTATGCATTAGTAGGTTTTAATGTACTAAGTATGTAGGATGCAATGCTACAAGATATAGGCAACATAATCAAAATGCATAATAATAGCCAATAGATAAGAAAAATCTCAATATGGCATGCATGATCAATGCTTGAATTAAAACATGCTTGTAAATCATTCAACTCGTATAGATCATAATACATAAGTGTGGGAAGAGACCTCAATCATCATAGAATAAGGCCAAGTGAGATACTATTTAGAATCACGATGATTACCCCTCATTGGTAAAGAGGTAGTCTACTTGCCAAGGTAAACCATACTTCAAACTTATGGGAACATGACATAATTTCGTATGAAGTCACCTTTCTTATGGGAACATAACCCAATTTCAAAAAGGATTTCATTAAGAACTTCACCTTATGGGAACATGACCCAATTTTGGGAAGAAGCTCAAGAGAAAGTATACTAAATGGATCCATTAGTAAAGCAAGGGTAAAATATCATCCTATGGTGGCACATAGTTCAAGGAAAGAGAGCACTTCCTCAACCCATCAGTACTAAATCTAACCCCACAAAATATATAAAGTAATCAAATGGTGAGCCTAACTTCAAAAATAGAGTAGATCATTATCAAACATTACCCTTGCATTTATATCAATATCAAAGGCTCACAAGAGGTATAATCTTTAAGAAAAGAGCTTAATCCGGCTTTACAACATCATCCATATTTTCATAAATTAAATATATCTTTAGAAAGCCCAAAATCATCATAAAGCCACTTGACACATAAATCAACCAATAGATCATGAAAACTTTAAGAATCCTTAAAAAGGCATTTTATCAAACACTTGGTGGGTGTGTAATGCTAGTATAAAATCATGCAATTCAAGGGTCAAAACATGTAAGAAAATGTGAAGTAAATCAACCCATCAACACTTGGTAACATCCTTAAGCAATACACATTGAAACCCTTCATCAAATCTCAGAATATATCATAGATTGATAGCTCAAAATATGCTTAAACAGTCACACATTTATGAAACCCCAACGTAGTTCATAGACAAATTCATAATAAGAAGACCTAAAAGAAAATATACTTAGAAATATGCAATTTATGTCAGAAGGGAGCTTAGGCGCCATGAATGAAAGGACTAAAATGGTTGAAACACATATTCCTCAATATTATAGAATTCCTTGATAAAGATTTGATTGAGAACTTGAAGCTTGAATGAAATCCTTAGATCTGAAATGAGATTGGGGCACCTGAATTTTGGGTGAAATATTTGTCTAAGTGTTAGAGAGGGTTTTGGTGAAGTCTTATATGGTATGGTGTTGAAATATGACTAAGTATAGGTATTTTTACGCATAGGAAGGCTTAGGCCCAAGACCCAAAGGCCTTGGACAGATTGGAAAAATTGGAAACAAAATAACATAGGCTCGCATCTCGTCTGCAATGTGGGCACAACACAGAGGACAGTTTTACATAGGTCCATGATAGGTGCACATCGCGGTACCAATGCAGATCGATTCTGGTAATCAAATTTTTAGGAAATTGAAATTTTGATACGGTTGCTCTAAAATCGGGGTTAGGCCCATTTTCCATACTATTTTGCCCCATGATTAGGCATATAAAGTCAGATTTTCAACATCACTCACAAATTTTGAGATATATAAAAATTACGATTATGGAAATTTTCGAGGTACATTTTCGAGCACCTTTTAGGTCGTTTCAATATCTCCCCGTTGGGAACATTCGTCTCCAAATGTCAAAGGAACATACATAAGAGAAGTAAGCAAGTTAATTTCAGGCCACCCAAGAAAGCTACGATGCACTTAAACATCACTTGAAAAATCTTAACATAAGTATCAAAATCACCATGAACTTGTCAATTTAAACACGAATGCAGTCAAAAGACATAAGAGCTGAAACTTAAAACTTGGAATCATAAAATGGAATTGATTCATTATCATAGGGTTGAATACAATGAAAGAGGTACATATATTGCTTCTCCATGCCCGCTCTGGCTCCCCGAATGACACTTTTGACTTGGCAATTCTTCCAAAGGGCCTTGATGAGCACTACATTCTCATTAATCAACTTTTCCACCCACCCATTCAATATCTCCATTGGGATCTTCTCCTAAGCTAACTCATCCTCCATAACATCCATAACCTCAAAGAGTACTATAGCACATGGGCTACTTACACATCCCCTTAACAAAGATACATGAAAAACCAAATGAACTCTATCCATTCCCATAGGCAAATTCAAATTCATAAACAACTTTACCAATCTTCCTCAACACTCCATAAGGACCCACACACGTAGGTTCAATCCTCATCCTTGCCAAATCGGACCATACCTTCCATGGGTTAAACTTTTAAGTAAACCCAACCATCAACACAAGCACACAAAGCCCACCTTTGTACCTAAAGGCACCATCTTTCCAAGAAAACCCCACTTCATCATCTTCAACCCAAACATTCAACTCTAGCAAGATGGGTTCAAGGTCTTACTTTAACTAGATCTCTTCCACCAAAGAAGATTCAAAAACATCAAGACCACTACACTACCATTCATAACTTATCCAACCTCACATATTCCCAACCTAGCTAACTGTGCACTTTGATGATATTCACGCTCCAATAAGAAAGTAGTCGCTGTTAGCAATTAACCTAACCAAAGGTTAGGATCGAATCCACAGGAAATACAGGGCTTGACTACGAGAATTCACTATCAATCATTTCAAGTATCTATAACTAAAATCTTTAAATGGGCAATTTTGTTATTCAAGAACAAAGTAAAATAAACACTATACTACAATGTGGAAAAACACTCAATTTTAGTGACAACTTGGGAATTGTGTTCCCTATGGTTCGTTGACTCAATTAACTTAGCTAACATAACTACAATTAGAGATTCACATGCAGGATGGTAACTTAGGTTCTTCCAGCCTTCTTGCAAAGGTGAAGGTTAAATTTCACTATGGTGCTTGGTTAGCAACCATGGCGTGCCGACTGGCCATCACCTATTTTCTCAGTCAATATCCCCTTAGTTAGGTTTACTTGATTAGATAAGAACACATCAATCAAATCTTGTCATTTATTTCTCTTTTCCTATTCATGACTACCTTGGTCGGGGTCGTGATAGTAGGCGATGTTTGGTATTGGAAACCACAAAACAACAATCATAACGAAGAGAAATAGACAATATATACAAAACCCCAATCATAGAAATGCACTAATCTAAGTCATCTCAAGTCAAATACCCATGGTTCCCATAACCCCAAGTTGTGGGTGCTTAGCTACTTATGGCTAAGGCAAAACTAACAAAAATGCAAATATAAGACATGATTGAGAATTTTACCCAAAGCAATGATGATTGACGACACCACAAGTTGCAAACCATAAGCTTAATAGATTGATAATAAGCACAAAGTAAGATTTGCAATTCCCATAATTGGGTTTTCCAAGAGAAAATGATAAACTAAGCTAAAACCCTAAAAGTTTCCTTGAGAGTATATTCAAAGATGATGTTCTCTTCTAAATATTAAATCTCCTCAATAAAACCCTAACTTAAAGTATTTATAGTATTTACAAAATAACCCTAAAAATTACACATAAAAGATAACTAGCAGTTGGTACACCTCTAGGAACAACTCGTAGGGTGACCTACGAGTCATAATCTGGGTCTCGTATCAGGTTTTTGGCATCTTGGACTCAACTGGTGTGACCCACTGGTACGAGCCGTAGCTTGGGCTATGACTCATATGTTTCTCCCGTAGTCTTGGTCTTCAATTGTTGATCCAAAGTTTGGGCTCTTTGATTCCTGCTATTAGTACACCTATATGAGCTGTAACAAGACTTACGACTCATCAGATGGCCTCGTAAGGTTGACATCTTGGTCTCTATTTCTTGCTACTATAGCACCCTAAAACTCATAGCTTGGGCTATGATGCATAAGTGAACTCGTATTCCTATGCTTTAGCAAAATCTGCAATATTTTCTCCGAAATTATGCCAACCTATCTTTTCTTTAACAATAACACAAAAACACATAAAAACCATAAAATGATGCATTAAGAACTCATAAAATCCCTTATTTTAAGTATAAAATGTGATATATTTTGACAGAGCATCAACACCTTCAGCTTAGAATTGTTGTTTGTCCTCAAGCGACGACTCAATCTATGCAGATAATGAGAAATACATAGCAACTATACCAATGGCATATACATCTCACTCTGATCCTTATACCCAATTATTATTATCAAAACCAAATTGTAAAGCTACTAAGCATAAGAAAAACTTAATGATAAATCTAGCAACCCAACTATGATAAGCTAAGGAGCATCCAACATGCAATATCACTGGTGTAGCCATATGCTAATCAATTAGTGCAAATGCCCTCATATAAAAGAAGTCCCTCTTACTCACTTAAGAAGAATTTAGAATTCAGGGACTGAGGAAGCATTCTCACTCTCATAATTAAAATTCATGCAAAATAACTAACACCATAGGCTTGCCTCTATACTATCTTCTGGTATATTGACAAAGTGGATTTGGATCACCTTAGAACTTAAGGGCTTGTATCTTAGGTTCAGGGGGCTTTGAATGGCATTTTAGGCCAGTAGTGACTAAAAGCTATCCTTGAACCATGTTTACCAACACTTTTGCTTTCAAAACCCAACCCTTCTCATTAAATCCACCCTTATTCTCCTATTTCAAACTTTTATTGAGTGCTTTCTTTCTATTTTCAGTTGTGCCTTATTTCTGAACTCAACTTTTGCTACCTTTTCTCAACTCAAGGAACTTTTCTTTTTATTTTCTTCACTCGGGTGATGATTTATCATTTCTTTCTTTATTTTCTAACTAACCACCTCATTGTTATTACATTACCACAATAAGGGACACCCTCGACTTAGACATTTAGCTTGATGTGAAGTACATAACATCTATTCCCCAAACAAGGGTCCCACAATCAAGTATAGACTCACAGGTCATGTTTCAAGCCTCAACTTACCTTCATAGTATCAGAACAAACATTGTCAGACATGCTAAATGCATGACTGCATCAATAACCACAATCTCTAAAATTTTTGATGGTAAGTAATTTTTCAAATCTTTCAAAAAGCATTTCAAGATTATGCATATGGCAACAGATAACATAGTATGAATTTACACATTATCTACACTACCTAAGCATACCAGTTCAACAGAAAATTAAAAATCCACAAGAAAAAAAAATCATGGCAAGAAAACCTTGGGATCAAAATTAGGGAAAGTTATGGACTTAAGGATACCCAGACTTCACCTTGATCCATAACTTCCCACACCCCACCAAAATAGAATACGTTGTCCTGAAAGTAAAGACAAAAATGAAAAACCAAACAAGATAACAGAACGATATATATATACACATTAAAAACAAAAAAACTAACATCCAAAATATAAGTAAAAACAACATCCAACATAAAAACATTTAAAAAAATCCAAACACCAGTATAATAAAAAGATTGTCCAACAACAGAACAAAGTATCCATAATGACAAGATAAGAACTAGGGAAAAAAGAGTCAAACATCAAGGTGTATCAAGCACCGACCTCTGGCTAGTGAACAGGGTTCTGGGTCACCAACTCCTCTTCAATAATCTAGATCACATCTACATGAGAGCTACCCTCTCCACATGAAGGTTGCTGCTCTCTATCTCTCTGTATGGCTGCCAATAGGATCGACTCCTGCACCACCTCCTCTGGTATCGGCTTCTTCACCAGGGTTGTTAGGTCATCAGGTCTACACCTCTTCTAGCTCATCTCAAGGTCATCATATTCGAGAGGCCTCTTTCTATAGGCATGTGGGCGGCTATCTAACCAATCAAACACCTCATCACCCATCGGTGCCACCTCTTGGACTGTAGTAAGGCCGTTAACATCTGCAATAAGTCAGCCTTAAATTTTCCCAACTCCTATGTCACTGCGCTCGCGTCAGCTAGCCGAGCACCCTTAAACCTCCGCTAGACTCTCACCTCGAAACCATCAACTCGGGTATCCACTACTCTAACTCTCTCATCTACCAATATATGGGTGAATACCTTCATCCTCTCCTCTGAGTCCCATATGGTCTGGCTAACCCAATGTCTGACCTGTGCTGCTAAAGCCTATAGCCTAGACTCCGCCCTAGCCACCTTGAGCAATAATGCCAAAAAAGCAACAACAGAGATAATAGAATCAACTTGTACTACAAATACTACTAGTGTTAGCGTACTAGAGGATGGTGTGGACTCGATCTCAACAGTTGGGATGGGCTTTACAACAGTTGAAGTAATATCGGTAACTGCTAGAGGTGAACCCTGAGTATGAGGCTTTACTGGGAATGGATTTGGGATAGTCAAAGAAGCTGCTCATAGTATGGCCATGGGTTTCTCGTCAGCCTTAATCAGGTTAGAATCCATGGTCTGTGTGGCCTGTATGTGTTTGTCATGGTAGGGGTTGATAGGAACACCCATTACACTACACAGATGATGACTCAAAATAAGAAATAACAGTGAGGTGTTCGTCAAGATGGCTGACTAGTGGATCTGCTCAGATATGATCCTGGTCCAGTCTATCTCATAACTACCAAGAATGATGGCTAATAACATAGCCTGCTTCAAGGTGATCATATTATCCATAAAAGTGGTTCGGATACCCCAACATATAATGGACCACTAAAACTTAGCCCGGAAAGAGAGGTGGGCCTCTTAAATTCTGATTTCGAAGACAATCTTCACAATGGTCGAGCAACAATTAAAAACTACATTCTATGGAACAATAATTTTCACATTTACAACCACCCAGTCAAGGATTTTGAACAAGGCTTGATTCTAAACAAGATCTTTCAAAGCAATACAAACCCTAGGATTCATGTCTAGGTCTGCACGTCACCACATGGCCATGAGTATTCATGGTTAAAACAATCATACGATCATACCAACAATGAACTCACCATAATAGTATATTAAATTTAACCGCAAAGCTAATTAATTGATACAAGTATTTAACCAAGGTAAAAGAGACCAAAAACCATGCTAAAACCCATGAAAATAGTAACCTCACCTAAATTCTTACTGAAAAGTGATGTGGTTAGGTGGAGATTTTGGTCAAAAAAGTTAATGGGGGAGAAGTATTGGGACTTTCCATCAACTTTAGGGCTTGTAAAAATAAAAATAGGGTAAAATTTTTAGTTTGACCCCTTTTATAATCAAACCAAGTTACTTTTGAAAAGTTGCAGATCGGGGCTACGAGACCCCAACTATGAGTCATAGGAGGTCCTAAAACTCATAAGTCCAAGTCTCATAGCATACCCAACGCTTGTAAAAAATTAAAATGCATACCTGGGCACTACGAACCCTACTTACCACTCATAACATACCCTATGAATCGTAAGGTTAGCTCATAGTGTGTGTGCCAACTTCTTATACTCATTGTTTCCCTCTATAAGGTAGGATTATAAGTCATAGTGATGACTTTGACTCATAGGCCTACTCATAGAAGCTACTCCAAGTGCCATTTTATCACTTCTTCAGTTTTTTAATTTCCACCTGGAAACCAAGTCTCAAAAACACAACACTCTTCAAAATATTACAATTGCATAAATGTCTTCCAACTTAAAACTAACAAACACCATACTACCTAAAATCTCAACAACCAAACACACTCAAAACAGATAAACAATTATCAAAAATGCTTGAGTTGCCTCATATGAAGCACCTTGTTTAACATCGTGGCTCGACTTAGTCATTCTCCATTATCAGCAATTATCAAGGGACCAAACCTCACTTTTCAGTTCATCCAGTTGTTTCATTGACTTGCGGATATCGATCACTACCTCCACATTTTGACCCTAAACCGATATTAACCTGAATCTATATCCATGAGAGTTCTCCTAGTTGCCAAAAATAGTCTTCCCAAAATAATGGGCACCTCAAAATCAATCTCACAATCAAGGATCACAAAATTCGCTGGAAAGATGAATTTATCAACTTTAACAACCACATCAAGAAACATTCCATCTGGCTTTTTGATGGTTTGATCCGCCATGAGCAATCTCATTCTTATTGGGGTAGCAGTGCTAAGACCAAGCTTTTTGAATATAATAAGCGGCATTAGGTTAATGCTCACTCATAATTCACACAAAGCTCTTGCAAACTCAATATCACCAATGGTGTAAGGGATGGTGAATGCAGCGGGGTCCTCTCATTTTTGAGCTAGGCATTTGGTCAGGACCACGCTATATTTTTGGAGTTCCTATGAAAAATCTTGACTCAAAGTGTGTTTCTTTGTCACCAAATCCTTTATATACATGGCATACTCGAGCCCCTTCCCTAAAACTTCTTGAAGGGGAATGTTCATAGATAATGCTTCAATATCGAGAGGAAGTGTTCGAATTTACCCTCCTCTTCCTTTTTCTTAAGCCTTTGAGGGAAAGGAGGAGGAGGCCTTGGAATTGACTTCAATTTTTCATGCTCCCTTACCTTTTATCATTGCATCCTGATAATCTCCGAACCTTCTCCCTCAATGACAACTTCACCACCAAGAGCCTTCTCATCAACTTCATCTACAATTACCAATATAGGGGGATCTATGGTGCTTTTGCCACTTCGAGTCATGACTGCCATACAATGCCCTTTATTTTTAGGATTTTGAACCATATTACTTGGTAAGGTGCCTTTTTGGCATTAGTTCAATTTTGAAGAAACTTGCCCAAATTATTTGTCTAGTTGCTTAATTGCCACCGAGTGAGACTCTATTTGTTTTGTTAATACTTGAGATATCCACTTTCATTCCCTTTAAGGTCTCATCTTAGTGATCGGCTCTCTTCAAAAACTTGTCAAACATCTCTTCAAGCCTAGAAGTGTATGGCACGACATCATAGTTGTAGGGCGGCACATAAGGACCATTACTATAACCATCTCTTCTACCCCATTCGGCATCTAGTATCCTCTCTCTTACATACTAACAACCTCGATTATCTCTCTAAGTTCCATCATGGTTGTAGTTTCGACTTTGATTCCCAGAACCTTGCCTCCAATAGTCCGAAGTGGACCCTTGAGGATTATTTCGAAAACTCATTGCTTGATTAATCACAAAAGAAACACCTTCATCAAAGAATAGATCTTCATAGATGGGAGCCTTAGGAGGTTGGTGATT
>DF362603.1:26136-36778 GCA_000787875.1 Solanum virginianum | reverse complement strand
AGCGGGAAGTCGATCTTTTAAGCAAGGAAATGGTAGAAAATTTTCACACATTATAAAAAAAGATAAATAGAATTAAAGGTCCTTCAATTATTATTAAATTCTTATTTTAATTCATTTGATGACTAAGTATATATACCTTTGATTAATTAAAGCACTTTTGTTTTTTCTTGCTTGCGAATATTCACAAATTTATTATAATTATTAATCGATTCATTACTTAATTATCTAGGTCTTATTTTAAGCTTTTATTATTACTCCATATATAAAAAATGAAAGATCAGACAACAATAGTCTTCGAGCAGAAAATGAAAATTGTGTTATGAGAATATGGCAATGAAAGAGGCAGTGAAATTTATTAGTGCCCTCAATGTGATGGTCCAGTCATTTGAGAAGAAGAAAGGGCATGTAATTTAGAAAAATTAAAAATAGAAAATCAATGGTCGAGGGAGGAGGTAAACCTTTTATTTATCTTTCTTAGTTATTTATTTTTACATTTTAATCTATTTATTTTCCTTGAAATGAATTTGTTGTATCTAACAAGAGGCAGAAAACTTGATCGATTAATATGAGCTTTAAAGTATATAGACCATAACTTATTATACTTCGAAATAAATGGGTCAGATCGAACAATTGTTAAAATTTTACCTGAATATTTAAATGTTATATTTTATAAGTAGAATAAATTAAGCATAAAATGAGGCAACATCAACTCCCTTAGTAGTTGTAGTTACTTCATTTGCAAACATCAATCTTCCATCCAGCAGTCTATATTATCTACTAAATGGACTAATATTATTTGCTAGGCAATTATGAAAATCCAAAGAATTCTCTTAACTATTATTTTTCTCTTTTTTTGGAGAATGGCTCAAAGTTAGCGACAAACTCTATTTTGTTTATTTCTAATATGCCATTTTGTTTATTTGTATGAGTTTCCTCAGTTTTTTATTTGCTTTATGTGATCTAATCAACATTATATTCCAAAATAGGGCATTGATCATAGGAAAAATAGTTAGCATGAGTTACTTTTTCCTCCTCTTTGTAGTTGGTTTGGATTTGCAGAAACACTGGGAGTATAATTTATAGAAAAAAATAATTTTTTCATTAATGAAATAATAACTTTGCATCTTGAAATAATTATTATAAAAGAATATGCTAACCACTTTTCATCTTTAAGGACTCCAATTTATTTTTTGTTTTAGGCTACTAAAATACTTGAGCTGTCTGTCACGCCCCGGGAGGGTACCTTAGGCGAAACTAGCACTTGAAGACTATTGCTAGCCCCTAAGTGAACTACCAAGACTCATCGCATTCGTTCGATCAATTTACTAGCGAAAGATAACACAGAAATAACTAGCTATCAGTAGGCTATAAGCTATCAAGTCTGTCTATCATAAAGGATACAAATAAAAGGAACAATCTCAATATAAAGAAGGAAAAGGGGGGAAAAGAACTCCAAACATCAATCATCATATGTCTATGTCCATGAAGCCTCTGTAATTACTTTCTAAGAAGGTACCATGACAGGCCATGGCTACCACAATCAAAGAAAATAACTCGATAAAGCTAAAGAAATAATCATCCTCTGAATACAGGGGAGGATTCACCACGATCTGAAATCAAGAAGCTCTAAACTTCAACGATTAGGCTGCTGAAGTCCTCTATCTATAGAATCTGCATCATAAAATGATGCAGCACCAAAGGGGCATTATTACGTGGAATGTACTGTATGTAAAATGGGCTAAAGTAAATAACATAGGCTATACAATATACAATAGCATCAACTCAATAATAGCTCAACCTCAACTCAGAGTAAGGAACATGACTTTATCACATCATTATCCATCAAGACATTACACTATCACATCATTCTCAAAGTACTATCAACATGAAACCTATCTAGGAGTTTTTATAACCGACAAGCACCACTATGAGCCAGTGATGATACACCGAAGAGATGTCATTACCACATCCGTCCAGTACCTTGGCGAGGTATAGGACGAGTCTGTCGAGGATCCCGAAGAAGTTTGTCAAGTCCTCTGCAGGACAAAAGAAATATCCACTTTCACGGTCCAATCCTCTCCTATGCTGGCCACATAGTTAATGAGAGCGAGTGGAACTCACTCTTACCCATTTCGGTGCTAATACTCCTCCCAGGACTCGACTCGCTCATAAGTCTATCAATATAACAAGAACTTCCATCGCCCAGCCTCTACGGGCAGGAACACTCACCTCATCTCATCATCTATCAACTCAAAGAGTAGGATTATCCCTTCAAAGCTAAGGTTCAACCTCATCTAAGAAAACTAATTCCATCAACTTCAGCCATCAACATACTCATCTCAAGACCTAGACCACAACAATCAATACAATCAGATAGTCAAGGCTCTAGACATTCCCCCTAAGTTCATTCTTGAAGTCTTTAGAGAATTCATATAGGGTATCACATAATAATACAAGTAAATAGTTAATTCAAAATATAATGATCATCACTTTAAGATATTATATAGAAATTAGAGAAGTTTAAAGAAAATTTTCAAGAATTACAACTCAAGACCTATCAACTGTCAATTTCCAACTTACTACATTCACTAGGGCACATAGGAGAACAATCCCATATTTAGGGTAGCCTTTACATACCTGAGATGAAAATTGTACGAATCTTCAAGGAAATTGGACCCAAATTCTCAATCCTCCAAGCTTTATTGCTTTCTCTCTCAGGAACCCTTACATAGAAACTTAAGAAAAAATGGGTTTTTGAAATCCTTAATCAACAATATACGACCTTAATAGTACGTTATAGGACTTAGGATAGTAGGGAATGACCAAAAAGCCCTTCCTGAATTAAATAAAAAATTAAAATAGGTACACTGGTCCGCAATGCGCCAGGGATGCGAACCAGTGTAATTTATGAATTTTTGAAACATTTCAGTTCCCGTCAAAAAAATTTTAAAAAAAACACAAGTGCTAGTTTGTGCCCCCTCCGCATCGCGTCGGGGCGCAGATCAACACTGTTTCACAATTAATTAGCGAAAATTATTCTTTGACTCGATTGCTCTTAAATCAGATTGAGATCATTTTCCACTCAATTTTTTACGGTGATCGCAAATTTGGTCTCAGATTTCCCATCAAAGCTTTAGAAGATGCATTGTGCACATGATTATATTTTAGGGGCGTTTCGCTAATTTTATGGGGTATTACATCATCTTCCCCTTGGGATCATTCATCCCTAAATAGTGAGTACAGGTAGAATAAAACATGAGTAGACTCAAAACTCATCTCACCCCTCACTCAGGAACTCTCAAACTCTCAACTATCTATCATTTTCTACGTTTCTATCTTAGACTGAAGAATAGAATTAACACATCAACTCAAGAAAGGAATTTCAATAGCATTAAGGATAGGGACATTACCTTCAACATCATCGTCATTTGGCACGAATAGGTGCGGGTACTTGAGTTTCATCGCTTCCTCAGCTTCCCATGTAGTTTCCTCAATAAATTGATTCCTCCATAGGACTTTGACAGAAGCTATCTCTTTGTTCCTCAGCTTATGAACTTGTCAATCAAGGATTTAGACTAGAATTTCTTCATAAGATAAGCTATCCTTCACTCCTGTACTCTCAATATGGATTGACAAAGTAGGGTCCCCCAAACACTTCTTTAGCATTGACACATGAAACACCGGGTGAACACCATCTAAGTCGGAAGGCAAGTCCAACTCATAAGTGACCTTTCCAATCCTTCTCACAATCTGATATGGTCTGATATAATGTGGACTCAATTTCCCCTTCTTACTAAACCTCATGACACCTTTCAGGGGTGACACCTTCAAGTACACTCAATCATCCACCTCAAACTCCAAGTTCTTCTTGTCATATCAGTATAAGACTTTTAATGACTTTGTGTTGTCTTCAACCTTTCTCTAATGACCTTCACCTTCTCCATGGACTGGTGAATAAGATCAGGTCCAATCAACTCAACTTCACCAACCTCAAACTAGCCAATCGGGGATCTACATCTCCTCCTATATAATACCTTATTAGGGGCCATCTGACTTTTGGCATGGTAACTATTGTTGTACAAAAACTCAATGAATGGTAGATGGTCATCCCAATTACCCTTGAAGTCAATGACACACACTCTTAACATATCTTCCAAAGTTTGAATTGTGTGCTCTACCTGTCTATCTATCTGAGGGTGAAAAGTTGTGGTCAGATGTACTTTTGTGCCCAATCCCTTCTGAAGCGACCTCCACAATTGAGAGGTGAATTGAGCTCCTCTGTCCGAGATATTGGACAAGGTAACCCCATGCAACCTCACAATCTCACGAATGTATAGTCAGGCATACTCCTCAGCTATATTATCTGTCTTGACTGCCAAGAAGTGGGCTGATTTAGTCATTCTGTCCACATTTACCCATATCAAATCATGCTGCTTTTGATTTCTTGGTAAACCAGTGTTGAAATCCAGTTGATCATCTCCCACTTCCACTCAGGAATTTCAAAGTTCTAGGCTAGGCCACATGATCTCTGATGTTCAACCTTGACCTATTGACAATTGGAACACTTAGAGATAAATTCAGTAATGTCTCTCTTCATTCCATTCCACCAGTAGACTTCAATCAAGTCATGGTACATCTTGGTAGAATCTGGATGAATATAATATCTGGAGATATGAGCTTTGGCCATGATCTTATCTCGAACACCATCAATATCAGGCACACATAATCTTTCTTCATACCTCAACACCCTATCTCCCCCTTTGGAGAAAACCATCACCTTCTGCTTGTGAACCGCTTCTTTCAATTGGAATAAGACAGGGTCTTGGCCTTGCTTTTCCTTCATTTCTAACACTAAGGATGAAGTAGACCCATTCTGAACGTTGACTGCACCTTCATTGTTCTCCTCAAGTTGCACTTCCAATCGAGTCAATCTATGAACTTCCTTTGCCAATTCTATCTTCCTTTCCTCCATAGGGACAATGCTACCATAAACAACCTACTAAGAGCATCAGTAAAAATATTAGCCTTACTTGGGTGGTAAATAATGCTCGTGTTATAATCCTTAAGCAACTCCAAACACCTCCTCTATCGTAGGTTGAGCTCCTTTTGGCTGAACACATATTGCAAGATATTGTGGTCAGTGAACACGTCCACATGCACTCTATACAAATAGTGATGCCAAATCTTAAGTGAAAATACCACCGCAGCCAACTCGAGAGCATGAGTCAGATAATTCTTCTCATGGATCTTAAGTTGTCTGGAAGCATAACATATCACCTTCCCTCTCCACAAAAGCACACAACCCAATCCAACTCTGAATGCATCACAGTATATCATGAAGTCTCTCGTCCCGTCGGGTAAAGTCAAAACTGGTGTGATAGTCAATCTAGTCTTCAACTCTTGGAAACTATTTTCACATTCCTCAGACCACTTAAACTTGGCCTTCTGCTGAGTTAGCTTAGTCAATGGTGCTGACAAAGAAGAGAAGCCCTCAATAAATCTACGATAGTAGCCTGCTAAACCCAAGAAGCTTCTTATTTCCCTCAGAGAAATTGGTCTTGGCAAGTTCTTAACCGCTTCAATTTTTTGAGTATCTACCCGAATACCATCTCCCGAAACAACATGGCCTAACAAAGCCATGGACTTGAGCCAAAACTCACACTTTGAGAATTTCGCATACAACTCATAGTCTTTGAGTGTTTGCAAAACCACTCTAAGATAATTAGCATGCTCCTCTTCATCCTCTTAATACACCAGAATATCATCAATAAACACAATCATGAACATATCAAGATATGGTATGAATACCCTATTCATCAAATCCATTAAAGCTACAGGTGCATTTGTCAACCCGAAGGACATGACCACGAATTAAAAGTGGCCATACCATGTCCTAGGTATCTTTAGAATATCACTTTCCCTCACCTTCAACTAATGGTAACCTAATCCGAGGTCTATCTTGGAGAAACAAGTAGCAACTTGAAGTTGGTCAAATAGATCATCTATCCTGGGAAGAGGATACTTATTCTTTATGGTGACCTTGTTCAGTTACCAGTAGTCTATGCATATTCTGAGAGAGCCATCTTACTTAAGCACGAATATGACAAGAACACCCCAAGGTGAGACACTAGGCCTTATGAAACCTTTCTCTAACAAGTCTTTCAATTGTTCTTTTAATTCTTTCAACTCTACGGGGGCCATTCTATAAGGTGGAATTGAAATAGGTTTGGTCTCCCAAAGAATATCAATCCTAAAGTCAATCTCCCTATCAAAAGGGACTCTAGGTAGATCATCAGGAAGCACCTCAGGAAACTCATTAAAAATTAGGACTGACTCAAGAGTAGAAGATTCAACATCATCAGACTTAACTCACACGAGGTGGTAAACACAACCTTTGAAGATCAACTTTTTGGCTCTAAGTAAGAAATAAACTTTCCCTTAGGTGTAACAGAACTCCCTTTCCACTCTAAAATAGACTCATTATGAAATTAGAACTTAACAATTTGGATTCTACAGTCAACAGAAGCATGACAGGCATGAAGCCAATCTATTCCAAGTATCACATCAAAATCAACCATCTCCTATTCTACCAAGTCAGCTAAGGTGTCTCTATGATAAATGGACACTACACAATCCCTGTAAAATCTCTCAGCTATGATAGACTCACCCCTAGGAGTGGAAATAGCAAAAGATTCATGCAAACACTCTGGAAGAATCCTAAACTTACTAGCCACATAAGGCATTATAAAAGACAAAGTGGCAGCCGGATCAAGCAATGCATAACAATCAAAGGTAAAGACTCGAAGCATATCCATAATAACATCTGGTACAGCCTGCCGATCCTGTCGATTACCCATAGCATAAAGGCATTTCGTGTCACCTCCTGTACTTATAGTAGTACCCCTCTATTGATTACCAATTGGGGATGCTGCGGAGGATTGTGGTGTGCTGCTCTCTTCACCCCGTCTCCTCTTCGGACACTCAAACTGGAAGTGATTAGCTTATCCACATGAATAGCAAACATCTCTCCCCATATGGCATATACCAAGATGAAGCTTACCGCACTTATCACAAGGTGGTTTTCCCCTCACACCTTGGTTCACACTAGCCTGAGATTGTGCACCTTGAGCCCTATAGTTCTTATAACTATGAGATTTCTGATCATACTGTGTGGCTGAACGAGTGCACTCACTACAAAAGGTGCATGATGAGATGGTCTTTTCTGGAAGTAGGACTTATCCCCCTTATTCTGCCTCTACTGGCTCGGCTCATGTCCTGCTAACTTTGCCTTTTTGTTCATCTACTCTTCTCTATCTCTCTTCTTATCCTCCTCTATCTGTTGAGAATATACCATGATCCTGGAGATGTCCATACCAAGATTCAATATAGCTGCCTTGCACTCTTTCTGCACATGTCTGCCAAACCAGACACGAACTTCCTCATCCTGGCACTCATGTCTTATAGCATCTCCGAAGCATACTTGGACAGCTTAATAAACTTAAGGCTGCACTCCTTCACAATTATCTCTCCTTACTTCAGATTCACAAACTCATCCACCTTCGCCTCCCTCAACTCTTGAGGGAAGAAGTGATCAAAGAAAGCAATCTCAAACTCCTCCCATGCTGCAGGCTCCGCATTCTCACCCCTACTCTCCTCCCACTAGTTGTACTAACCATTAGCAATGTCCTTTAGCTTATAGGAAGCAAGCTCAACACCCTTAATCTCATCAGCATGCATAGTTCTTAGGACCTTATATATTCCATCAATAAAATTCTGAGGGTCCTTCTCCACCTTCGACCCCGTATACACTAGGGCGTTCATCCTCAAGAAGTCTCTACTTCTGGTGGCAGCTGAGAGATCCTATGAGATAGAGTTTGAAGTTTGAGAACCTCGGCTGCTACCTTGGGAGGCCACTAACTGATTCAGAATGGTGAGAACCTCGGCTGCTACCCTAGGATCTGGCTGGGGCTGAGCAGGTAGTGCCTATGGGACCTTGGCAGTCCTGGCAGGGCATCCCCGTCTCCTAGCCTCTAGCTGGATCAAAATCTCAGGTTGGGTGTTCTCAACAGCTGGGGCTACGACATCTCTCTAAGCAGTTGTTTTCTTTGGTGGCATTTTCTGTAAATGTATAATGTATGAGGTAAAATGAGATTTTCATAAAGTCAAACTCTAACGCACGAATCTAGATCATAGAAGAAGGGTAACACTTCAAAATATCCTATAGCCTCCCGTTTATGAAGTGTGGTGCGCAATACACCCGTAAACAAGACTCAGCTAGATACAACTTCATAGACTCCCTATGACATTCAAATACTGTGCTCTAGTACCAAGTTTGTCATACCCCAGGAGGGCACCGTAGGCATAACTGGCACTCAAAGACTATTGCTAGCCCCCAGGTAAACCGCCTAGTCTTATTGCATTGATTTAATTAATTCATTAGCGAAAGATAACATAGAAATAACTAGCTATGAATGGGCTATAAGCTATCAAGTCTGTCTATTATAAACGATACGAATAAAAGGAATAATCTCAGTATAAAGAATAAAAGGGGGGAAAATAACCCCAAACATCCACCATCATACGTCTATGTCCATGAAGCCTCTTTAACTACTATCTAAGAAGGTACCTTGACAGGCCATGGCTACCACAATCAAAGAAAATACCTCGATAAAGTTAAAGAGATAACCACCCTCCAAATGCAGGGGACGACTCACCACGATCTGAAATCAAAAAGCTCTGAACCTCAATGATTAGGCTACTGAAGTCCTCTGCCTGCAGAATCTGTATCATAAAATGATATATCTTCTTTATCCTTTGTCTGAAATCAAAAAGCTCTGAACCTCAATGATTAGGCTACTGAAGTCCTCTGCCTGCAGAATCTGTATCATAAAATGATATAGCGCCAAAGGGGCATTAGTACGTGGAATGTACTGTATGTAAAATGGGCTAAAGTAAATAATGTAGGATATACAATAACATCAGCTCAACAATCGCTCAACTGCAACTCAGAGTTAGGAACATGACTCTATCACATCAATCTCACAGTACTATCAATATGAAGTTTATCTGCGAGTTTTTATAACCAATAACCACCACCTATGAGCCAATGATAATACAATGAAGAGATGTCATTGCCACATCCCCCCAGTACAATGCCGGCATAAAGCACGAGTGTATCGGGGGTCCCAAAGAAGTTTGTCAAGTCCTCTGCGGGATAAAGAAAACATCCACTTTTATAGTCAAATCCTCTCCTACGCTGGCCATGCAGTTAATGAGTGTGAGTGGGACTCACTCTTACTTATTTTGGTGCTATTACTCCTCCCAGGACTTGACACACCCATAAGTCTATCAATTTATCAAGAACGTCCATCACCCAGCCTCTATGGGCAGCAACACGCACCTCATCTTATCATCTATCAACTTAAAGAGTAGGATCATCCCTTTAAAGCTAAGGTTCAACCTCATTTAGAATCTAAGAACACTACTTCCATCAACTCTAGCCATTAACATACTCATCTCAAGACCCAGACCGTAACAATCAATACAGTCAGACCGTCAAGGCTCAAGACGTTACCCCTAAGTTCATTCTAGAAGTCTTTAACAAAGAATTCATATAGGGTAAATACATAATCACACAATAATACATGTAAATAGTTAATTCAAAATATGATGATCATCACTTTAAGATATTTTATGAAATTAGAGATAGATTTTAAGAAAATCTTCAAGAATTACAACTCAAGACCTATTAACTATCAATTTCCAGCTTACTACATTCATTGGAGCACATGGGAGAACAATCCAATATTTCGGGTATCCTTTATATACCTGGGATGAAGATTGTATGAACCATCAAGGAAATTGGATCGGAATTCTCAATCCTCCAAGCTTTCTTGCTTTCTCTCTCAGGAACTCTTACGTAGAAACTTAAGAAAAAATGTATTTTTAAAACCCTTAATTGACGATATACGACCTTAATAGTATGTTATAGGACTTGGGATAGGGTGGGGAATGACCAAAATCTCTTCCCAAATTAAAAGAAAAAAATTAAAATTGGTAAAATGGTCTGTGATATGCCAGGGACACACACCAGTGTATTTCGCAAATTTTCAAAAAATTTTAGTTCCCATCAAAAAAATTTAAAAAAAACGTAAGTGCTTGTCCACATGTAACGTACCCAAAATGTACTCGAAAATATGCCTTGGAAGTGCCCAAAATCATAATTTTCATATATCTCAAAATTCATGCGTGATATCAAAAATCCATCTTCATATTCTTGTTCAGGGGGGTCAAATTGAGTGAAATTGGGTCTAACCCAAATTAAAGAGCAACTGTATCAAAATTTGAAAATCGCAAAATGTGATTTCCTAAAATCTTTACGCCAAGGGCGTGCCACAATGTTATTTTTGTGTAGTTTTTCAGGTTCGGTCCAAGGCTTTTGGGTCTTAGGCCTAAGTGTTCCCATGCGTGAAAATACATATACTTAGCCATATTTCACCCTCATATCACACAAGACATTCTCAATACTCATTCAAACACTTAGTCAAATATTACACTCCTAATTTCAAGTCCCAATACTCATCCGAATCTTAAGGTTCTCATTCAAGCTTCAAGTCTCCATCTTCAATATTCATCAAGTTAT
>DF362603.1:14670-26064 GCA_000787875.1 Solanum virginianum | reverse complement strand
TCACTAAGTTGATCTCCAAGCTAAGGTATGTGGGTTTCTTTCATGGGTTCCTTTCACCCATGATGCCTAAGCATCCTTTTACCTAAAATTGCATGATTTAAAGTTGATTTACTTATGGATCTTACTTATTATGAATTTCATTGCACACTATGTTGGAGTTTTATAAAATTGTGATTGTTTTAGTATACCAATGGTTTATCCCACTGCCTGCCCCTGGTACAACACCTCTCTGATTACCCCTTGTTGGTGGTGCTATGGTGGAAGTTTCGGTCTTAGTGCCCTACACCAGACACTCCCTCTGAAAATGACCTGGCTTACCATACTTGTTGAATCCATTCCCTCCCTCTCAACATTCCTCCAACTGCATCCTGCCATATATCCTACAAGTTGGCTTTCCTTTAAAGCCAAGATTTGTAGCTGTTTGAGATTGTGCTCCCTCCCCTGAAGTTTGGCTGACCTTGGGAGCTCTAATCATACTTGTGGCTCAGGGCTGGTGCACTGCCTGAAGATGGTACATAGTTAGAGGACCTCTTTTTGAAGTAGGACCTATCTCCCTTACTTTGCCTTGTCTAGGTAAGCTCGGACCCTAGTAATCTAGCCTTCTTCCTCAGATGCTCTTCTTTATCCTTTGTCTCATCTTTCTCAATCAGTTGGGCATAGACCATCATTCTAAGATATCCATACCAGGAGTCAATAATGCTATGTTGCACTCTCTCTTCACTTGCTTACCTAATCCAGACACGAATTTCCTCATCTTCGCTCTCATATCCTAGACCATCTTTATGGCATACCTTAGATAGTTGGATGAACATCAAGCTATAATCTTTAACAGTAATCCCCTCCTGTTTTAGATTCATAAACTCCTCGACCTTCACCTCTGTCAACTTTTGAGGGAAGAAGTGATCAAGGAAGGCACTCTCAAACTCATCCCAAGTAGTTAGCTCAGGATCCTCACCTCAATTCTCTTCTCACTGATTATAAAACTTCTGTCGCTCCATCCCTACAGGGGCAGAGAACCCATCGCTATCTCAGCTATGCTACCGAAAGCTCTAGGGAAGTCAAAATAGGAGCAAATATTGGCCACATCCTTAAGCTGGTGGACAGCAAGCTCAACTTCCTCAATCTCAGTCGCATGCATGGTTTTCAGCACCTTCAAAATTTCATCAATGAAGTTCTAAGAGTCCTCCTTAACCTTGAACCCCATGTAGACATGTAGGTTCATAATAAAAAAGTCTCTAAATTTAGGAGCAGCCATCGGATCATAAAAGCTAGAACTAGGGGTCTATAAGACCTGGTTCCCACTCTGGGCAGCTACCAACTGGGTGAGCATAGCGATAGCTCCTTTGCAGTTAGCCTCAGTGGTAGGAGCAGGTAGAGTAGTAGGTGTCACAAGAACACTATCAGTTCTGGCTGATTGACCTCGGGCCCTTGTTTCCATCTAAGGAGGCACCTCTGAAGTAAAGTTCTCAGCATTGCTAGGTGAAACATTCCTCTAGGTTACAGTGCATCTAGGACGCATGATCTGCAAGTGCATAACACATGAGTTAGATAGGTACTTTCGTATAGTTAAACTATCGCATGAACTAAGAGTACAAGAAGAGGGTAACACTTCCTAATGTCCTATGGCCTCCTGCTTATGAAGTGTGGTGCACAACATACCCATAAAGAAGATTCTACTAGATATGGCTTCATGGACTCCCTAGAACTCTTGGAGTCTGTGCTCTGATACCAAGTTTCCCACGCCTCGAGAGGGTACCCTTGGCCTGGTCGGCACTTGGAGAACCATTGTTGATTCCCCAATAGAACCATTTGGCCTCATTATCATATCAACTCAACAGTAGAAGAATAACTCAAATAGAAAGGCATTATATGAAATAAAAGTAACTCAACTACTCATAGTATTCAATAAATGAGTTTAGAGTACAAAATACTCGACAATCCTCTACTCAGTGTCTACGAAGCCCCTAATCAACAAGTTCAGATGATGCCATGATAGGTCATGGTCACCTTAATCAAATATACTCAATAAAAATAGGAAGGGAAAAGAAGGGCTCCCTTAGAATGCAAAGAGGGCTCACCAACTCTAGGGGTGTACTGATTTGGACCTCAACGATGCTCAGGCTGAAGTCCTTTACCACCTGTATCTGCATCATTGGCCCAAATAGATATCAATACATGGAATATACTAGTATGTAAAATAGCTCAAGAAAGTAAAGCTCGACTCTACATCTCAGGCTCAACTCAGTATATGCAATTTTAACCAAATCATGCTTTTTGGAATGTACTTGGTAAAATAGACTCAGTTTAAAATATGGCATGCTCACTCAGTGTTGCTTGGGAGTTTCGCTTAACCGATATCCTTATCCCACCATCTTAAATTTGGTGATGTACAATGAATTCAAGGTCATTGCCATGTCTGCCCTTAACTTGCCACAGAAAATTGCGGTCAACTCTCTCATGGATCCATAATAAATGTCCACTTGCAGGACTAAAGTCACAAGAATGATCTATAATGACTATCCTGTGCTGGAAACATAGTTCTGTAGGTTAAAGTAGGTATACTTACTCCACGCTCGATGCTCGATACTCCCTCCAAGACTAAAATATGCTCAACTCATCATTCAGCTCAATCCTTAATACTCAATCAATCAACTCAGAACCCAGTGCACAATCAATCAACTCAAATCTTAATGCTCAGCTCAACTCAATTTCTCATCAGCTCAATCAATTTAATGCAAAAAAATCAAACTTTACTCAAACTCAAAGGGTCATTTAAACTTATTCAATTTACTCATTATGTAATACAAGCAACATATCCATGTGTGGCAGTATATGTGTGACTCAATGCAATATGCCTCTAATGTTCAATCATACTCAAAGTATCAACTGATATACTAAACCTCAACCTCAACCTCAACTCATTAACATGCATGAAATTCATAAAATTATGAAAATTAGGGTTCATGCTATCAAGTATGGAATACATATATAAATATCATATCAATACTCATGCAATATAGCAATTACCTCATATAGAAAAATAAGACCTCATGAATGAATACAAAGATTTAGTATTAGGATGGTAGAATTTCACAAATCTCAAATCTTTTCCAAATCTTAACTCAAGATGATGAGAGGGGCATGTGAAGAAAGGAAGCTCACACTTTGGTAAGCCTTACATAGCTGGAAGTAGAAAAAACAATCAAATCTCAAATAATCCTTGTAGTTGAATTGAAAAACCCTAGCTTTTTTTTCTCCTCTCTTGCTCTCAAAAACTCATCAAGGTGTAGAATGAAAAATGGATACCCTTAGGGTTGGTTTATAGACTTTATTCAAGCCTAAGAACACCTAGGGTTTTAATTAGAAAGAAATAGAATGGATAAAAATTACCCCTCTGTAAAACTATTGTCTGGGTCTATGAGTCTTTGTCTACAACTTGTAGGGCATCCTATGGGTTGTAGACCATCTCTCGTATACAAGAAGTTCAAAAATCTAAGTTATTGGAAATTGGCATGTAACCTCATTCTACGACTCTTAAACTATTCTACAAGTCGTAGATGTCCTTTTGTAAATAGGGAATCTGAAATTAAACTTCACTGGAGTTGTAAAGGGTTCTAGGAGTTGTAAACCCCTCTCGTAAACTGAAGAGCCTTGAAACTCATAGTTAATGAAATTCTCTATGAGACCCCTTTTTACGACTCGTAAACCTCTCTACGAGTCATAATGGCTTTCGTAAACTCACTTTTGTAGCTTTTTCTCAGATTTTTCTCACATCTCCTGCACATCTACTCCAAATCAGGCAGGAAAGAATTAGGGGGTGTTAGAGGTTAATTAATTCAAATTGCTTAAAACTACTCTAAGTCTACCATATTCCCTGTGGGTTCGACCCTAACCTTGGTTAGATTATCAATCTTGACAACGACTACTTTAACCTTTACAAAGGAAGTGTAGCTTGGGCAACATCAGTCACTCGCATAATAGCTAACACCTTGTGTAGTTAATCCACAAAATGTTGAACATCTTCCTTCACTTTTGAGCGATGGAACTCAGAAGGGTTCATCCTAGAAAAGTCCCTTACTCTCGAAGTTGGGGTGGAAACATTTGGAACATTTTCACCTTGATTGGCTTGATTAGCCATAGCTTGAGCCGATAAAGTGAAAGCGGCTCAAAACTCTGCATGAGTCACTCTCTCATCTCAAAGGCTTGAGGCATTCTTCTTGGAGGCATTATCTAAAAAAGAGCAAAGAACAATCCATTGAATAAAGGAAGTCTTAGGACAACTCTAAAGTACGACATAGATTATGAAAGAAGTGAGGCAATCCCTAAATGCCTTATAGCCTCCTACTCATAGATATGACATGCTTCACACCAATGAATAAGAGTCTATTCAATATGGTATGTTGGACTTTGAGGAGCGTTTCAAAACCTTGTGCTTTGATCCAAGTTTGTCATGACCTATGCCTAGGGCCTAGTTATAATACAGTAAATGAGGAACCTGAAGGCACCTTACCCAAGAATCTTAGCATACATGAAGCATTTCATGGGGATTGAACATAAATAAAAAAAGGAATTTAAATGGAAACTATCACGACCCAAGCTTAGTGCCTAGACGTGAATGGGGAACCCATAGGACCCCAATTAAGCCTCTTATCATTACACATCCTTAGTAGCAGAAGCAATTAAACAACAATAAAAGAATAGAAATAAGGGCAAAAAAACTAGGGGAAATCTTTCATCTCACAAAACATCAAAAGAGTCAAAGGGAGTCAAGCTTATAGTATCATTACATAACTTCTCCAATAACACCTCTAAACATAGAACTTAGCGGGGGCTAAGACAAGCAACCAGGCTCACCCTCATAGTCAAAACATACAATAAAGGAAAGAGAGTCTTTATGTATAGCATAAGATCAAAGGCATTGTCCTCGAAATTGAGGACTTGCCAACTTGCTTTGTAGAGATAGTAGTAGCCATGGTGAGGATGAGGATGATCGTGAGGAGCTCCGGTTCCTATATGGTAACAACATGTAGGCATAGAGTATGCGTTAGTATGTTTGAATGTACTAAGTATGTAGGATGCAATACACTAAGTGATATGCAACATAATCGAAATGTATAATTAGGAAATAAATGAGCATATAGCAATATGGCATGCATGAGTTATGCTTGAAGTAAAACATTTGTATATAGAACATATTATATTTGTAGTAAGAGACCAATATTATGATGGATTGTCATACCCTATCATCTATGGTGATTGAGGTATCAACCCCTCAATTGGTTGATGGTGGATTACACCCCACCATCTATAGTGATTGAGGTATCAACCCCTCAATTGGTTGATGGTGGATTGCACCCCTCCATCCATGGTGATTGAGGTATCAACCCCTCAATTGGTTGATGGTGGATTGCACCCCGCCATTCATGGTGATTTAGGTATCAACCCCTTAATTGGTTTATGGTGGTTATACCCTGCTATCTATGGTGGTTGAGGTATCAACCCCTCAATTGGTTGATGGTGGGTTTCACCCCGCCATCCATGGTGATTGAGGTCTAGCACCCCCTCAACTAGGTGTGGTTAACTTTTAACACTATAGATACTTTTCATGAATTCAACATATGTATACCATCTTTACTTTGTCATAAAGTCATTCAAGTCATAGGACATTCAATGGTCCATCAATAGATCAAGAACCCTAAACCAGACATTTTATCAAACACTTGGTGGGTGTGTAATACTAGTGTAAATCCATAAAATTAAAGAGTGAAATTATGTAAGAAATCTTGAAGTAAATCAACCCAGCAACTCTTGGTAACACCACCTTGCAAAATACAATGAAACCCCTCACAAAAACTCATCATAGATCTTAGATTCTATCTCAAAAT
Organism: Solanum virginianum; assembly: GCA_000787875.1. Taxonomy (NCBI): domain Eukaryota; kingdom Viridiplantae; phylum Streptophyta; class Magnoliopsida; order Solanales; family Solanaceae; genus Solanum; species Solanum virginianum. The sequence continues at coordinate 20,179 of DF362603.1, read as the reverse complement.
ATGCATAAACAGTCACACTTTTACAAAACCCCAACATAGTTCATAGTCAAATTCATAATAGAAAACCCATAAGTAAAATCAACTTTGAAGTATGTAATTTAGGTAAAAAGGAAGCTTGGGCACCATGGGTGAAGGGATCCAATGGTTGAAACCCACACACCTCAACTTTGGGGAGTTCCTTGATGAAGATTGGAATGGAGACTTGAAGCTTTGGTGAAATCCTTAAGATCTGGAATGAGATTTGGCACTTGAATGTTGAGTGAAATATTTGTCTAAGTGTTTGGAAGAGTATTAGGGAATGTCTTGCATGATATGAAGGTGAAATATGACTAAGTATAGGTGTTTTTATGCATGGGAAGACTTAGTCCCAAGACCAAAAAGCCTTGGACTAAGATAAAAAACAAACGGGTAACAAAATACACTACTTCGCGATAGGTCCGCATCACAGAGCAGTCGCGGACTACTTCTGGAATTGCATAATTGGCAAAATTCATTTTTCGCTGCGGGTCCTCTAAAGTTTGGGTTATACCCATTTCCCACTCAATTTTTTCCCCTGAATAAGAATATAAAGTTGGATCTTTGATATCACAAATGGATTTTGAGATATATGGAAATTACGATTTTAGGCATTATCGAGGCACATTTTTGGGCACTTTTTGGGGTCGTTTCAATATCTCCCTCTTGAGAAAATTCATCCCCAAATGTCAAAGAAATGCATATAAGAAGAGTAATCATGAATAAATCAGCCCCAACAAGAATGCATTAATACACTTAAACACTATTTTCAAAATCTCAACATAAAGGTTAAAATAATCGTGAACATGTCAACATAATCATAAATGCATGCAAATGACATAGGGGCTGAAATATAATACATGAAATCACATAGGGCACTTATAATTGGTATCTTAGGATTGAGTAGAATGGAAGATATAGGGATATCACTTTTGCATGTTCGCCTCGGCCCCTCATGTAGCACTTTCGACTTGTTGATTCCTCCAAATGACTTTAACGGAAGCCACATCCTTGTTCCTTGACCTCTTCAATTGTCTATCTAAGATCTCTATTGGAACCTCTTCATACGTCAAGTTGTCTTCAACAATACCCACAACATCCAATGGAACAATAGCATTCAGATCACCCACAAATTTCCTCAACATGGATACATGAAAGACCAGATAAAGCAAGTCCATTTCACTAGGCAACTCCAACTCATTGGCCACTCTACCAGTCCTCCTCAACACCCTATAAGGACCTACAAATATTGGACTCTATTTGCCCTTCTAACGAAAATGAACCACACCCTTCAGTGGTGAGACCTTTAAATAGATCCAATCTCCAACTTTAAATTCAAACTCCCTTTCTGCTCACATCGGCATAGGACTTTTGATGACTTTGGGCTATTTTACAACCTTTCTCTAATCAACTTTACCTTCTCCATAGCCTCCATGACCAGATGTGGACCCAACAAAGCAATTTCTCCCACTTCAAACCACCCAACTGGTAACCTACAATGCCACCATAAAGAGCCTCAAAAGGAGTCATACCAATGCTAGAATGATAATTATTATTATAAGCAAACTCAATAAATGAAAGATGATCATCCGCACTACCCTTAAACTCCAAAACACAAGCTCTACGCATATCCTCAAGAGTTTGAATACATTGTCATTCTATCAACCACAACCCAAATAGAATCAAAACCCTTTCTAGTCCTAGTCAACCTAAAAACAAAATCCATGTTAATTTCCTCCCACTTCCAAGTAGGAATCTCTATATCTTGGGCTAGGCCACCTGGCCTTTGATGTTCGGCTTTCACTTATTGGTAACTATGACAATTGGATACAAATTTGGCAATGTCCCTGTTCATACCACCCCACCAAAACACCTCCCTCAAATCCCTATACGTCTTGGTAGAACTAGGGTGAATAGTATAGGAAGAATTATAAGCCTCATCAAGAATCTTTTCTCTCAAGCCATCAACACTGGGCATACACAACCTACCTTGGTGTCTAAGGAAACTATCTCCCCCTTGGGAGAAAACCTCCGCCTTGCCATCTCTTACCAAGGCCTTTAATTCCAACAAGGTGGGATCAAGAACTTGCTTTATTTTTACCTTATTAACCAAGAAAGATTTCGAACCATCCACAACCACAATACCACAATTATCAACCTCTTCCAACATAACCCCTAATCTAGCCAACCGATGGACCTCTCTAGCCACCTCTTTGCTCCTATCATCAACATGAACTAGGCTACCCATAGACACCCTACTCAAAGCATCCGCCACAATATTAGCCTTACTGGGATGATAATGCACACTTATATCACAATCCTTAAGAAGCTCTAACCACCTTCGTCGCCTCAAGTTGAGATCCTTTTGAGTGAACATGTACTGGAGACTCTTATGATTGGTGAACACATCAACATACACCCCATACAAATAATGACGCTAAATTTTTAAAGCAAATACCACGGCAGCCAATTCAAGATCATGAGTAGGATAATTGTTTTCATCATCCTTAAGTTGCCTAGAGGCATAAGCTATCACGTTACCATTTTATATTAAAACACAACCCAAATCAATCAGAGAGGCATCAGAATACACAACAAACCCTTCCAACCCTTCTGATAGAGATAAGATAGGAGGAGAGACAAGCTTATCCTTCAATGTTTGGAAACTCTTTTCACACTCATCGATCCACAAAAACTTAGCCTTCTTTTGGGTCAACTTAGTCATGGGAGAAGCAATAGAAGAGAACCCATACAAAAATCTCTAGTAGTAACCCGCTAAGCCAAAGAAACTTCTAATATTCAATGGGGTTAATGGTCTAGGTCAATTTCTAATTACATCTTCTTCTTAAGATCCACCTTAATACCATCCCCCGACACCACATGACTAGAAAGGCAACCTCGTTCAACCAAAAGTCACATTTTTCATACTTGGCATACAACTTCTCTTCCTTCAATTTTTGCAACACTACCCTCAAATAGCTTACATATTCCTCCTCACTATGAGAGTAGATCAAGATATCATCAATGAATACCACTACAAACAAATCAAGGTAGGGTTCAAAGACCTTATTCATAAGATCCATGAAGATAACCGATGCATTTGTCAACCAAAAAGACATAACCATAAACTCATAATGCTCATATCTAATTCAAAAGGTCGTCTTGGGAATGTCACACTCCCTTACCTTAACTTGATGATACCCGGACTGAAGATCAATCTTAGAGAAGTGACTAGCCCCTTGAAGTTGGTCAAACAAACTATCGAACCGACGCTATAGGGAGGACTTCGGACTTAACATCCCTAACCTGCATAAGATGATAGAGACACCCCTTAGAAATCAATTTTTTGCCTTTAATGCAAGAGATAAGCCTACCCTTGACCACAACATCATAACCCTCCCACTCAAGGACGAGTTTATTTAGAAATTAAAATTTTACCCTATGGGTTCTATAATCAATATAGGCATAATATGCATGCAACCAATCCATCCTAAGAATGACATCAAAATCCATCATATCCAACTCAACAAGATCACAAGGAAATATTTTATGCAAAATGCAAGTGGGACAATTTCTATAGACCTTTCTAGCAATAATAGATACACCAATAGGAGTAAACACCTCATAAGACTCAAACAACGATTCGGGCTCAACACGAAACTTTTTGGCAACAAAAGGAGTAACAAAAGAAAGAGTGGCACCTAGGTCTATCAATGCATACATAGCAAAATCAAAGACTTTCAACATACCAGTGATGACATCGGGCACCTCATCAACCCCTTGTCTCCCTTGGAGTGCATAAAACTGATTATGCCTTAAGGCACCACCTTGTTGGCCTCCCCTCCCCAAAGGAATCACATTAGCACCCCGGCCTTGTGGACGAACATCTTTACCCTTGTTTTGATTTCGAGGACAATCAACTCTCTTGTGACCCACTTCTCCACAACCAAAACAAGGATTGGTGTCCCTCAAACATGGGCCACTATGACCTTTACAACATTTTAGACATATAGCATTAGGCACCACACCACTATCACCTTGGGCCCTTGTGTAGTCATTGACAAATCTTCTATTAGGAGTATGAGTAGACCCTTGGCCTTGATCAAACTGCCCACTTTTGAGACCTTGGAACTTACCATTAATACGAGCCCTTTTTACCTCACCACTCCTCCTTTTCCTCAACTTCTCCCCCTTTATTTGTTCGACATATGTCATTAGACGGGACAAATCCATGTCACTAATCAACATAGCAGAGCGACACTCCTCACTCACCAAATGGGGTACACCCATCACAAATTTGTTCATTCTAGACCTCAGATCGGCAACCAAGTAAGGAGCATATTTAGAAATTTGGTTGAACTTAAGGACATACTCCCTTACTTTCATAGATCCTTGCTTTAAATTCATGAACTCCATCATTTTGTCCTCCATAAGCTCAAAAGGGAAGAACCAGTTGAGAAATGCTGCCTTAAACTCCTCCCAAAGGATCACATTATTGTTTCCCTTCTCCTCTTTCGATTAAGTATACCATTTTTGAGCCACCCCTTGAGTTGGTAAGCCTCCAACTCTGCCTTCCCCTCCGACCTAACACCTATAATAGCTAACACTTTATACACCTTATCAACAAATTCTAGAGGGTCCTCATCCACTTTAGACCCATAGAACTCTACCTCACACCCATGATAGTTAATACTTTGTAAACCTCATCAATAAACTCTTGAGGGTCCTCATCCTCTTTATACCTATTGAACTCTGGTGGGTTCATCCTCATAAAGTCCCTCACCCAAGATGCCAGAGTAGGAGCATGAGGGGCTTGGACCCCTTGATTGGCTTGATTAGCCATGACTTGAGCTAGCAAAGTGAGAGCATCCAGAAGTTCTCCATGAGCCGGATGTTCCTCGGGTGTATGGGCTCTTCTTCCTCTTATGTTAGGCATGATCTACCATAGCAAAGAAAATTGTTAGGGGGGAAACCTTACCTTAACTTCTATAGCATGACATAGAGTAAAAAGAAAGGAAATATTTCTTAAAACGTCTCATAGCCTCTTACTCATAGTTGTGGTGCACAACACAACCATGAATAAGACTTTAACCAATGCGGTGTTTTGAATGTCGAAGACCATTAATAACCTAGTGCTCTAATACCAAGTTTGTCACAAGCCAAGCCTAGGGCCTAGATGTGACACGGCAAATGGGGAACCCAAAGGGACCTCAATCAAGCCTCTTAACTTATCATTACAAATCCTTGGTCGCAGAAGCAATTAAACAAACATAAAAGAATAGAAATAAGGGCAAAGGGACTAAGGAAAATCCTTCATTTCACAAAATATCAAAAAATTCAAAGGGGGTCAAGCTTATAGCATTATTACATAACTTGAGTAATAACACCTCTAAACATAAAACTTAGCAGGGCCAAGACAAGCAATCAGGCTCACCCTTATAGTCAAGACATATAATAAAGGAAAGAGAGTCTTTATACATAGCATAAGATCAAG
>DF362603.1:0-13986 GCA_000787875.1 Solanum virginianum | reverse complement strand
ATCCCACCAATACTTGGTAACACCATCATGCAATATACATCAAAACCCTTCATCAAATCTCAAGATATATCTAAGATTCATAACTCAAAACATGCATAAATAGTTACACTTTTACAAAACCCCAACATAGTTCATAGTCAAATTCATAATAGAAGACTCATAAGTAAAATCAACTTAGAAACACATAATTTAGGTAAAAAAAAAGTTTGGGCAATATGGGTGATAGGACCCAATGTTTAACACCCCATAAAATTACCGAAATGCCCCTAAAATGTATCGTATGCATAACATGTCTTTCAAAGCTCCAATAAAGAATTTGATACCAGATTTGCGATCAGTGTGAAAAATCAAGTGGGAAAATGGTCTCGACCCAATTTTAAAGAAACTGGGTCAAAAATAATTTTCACTAATTTCACCCAAAATAGTGTCAATCCGCGCCCTAGTACGACGCAGAGGGGGCAAAGAGACACACTTAATTTTTTTAATATTCAACGAGAATTTGAATTTTAGAAAGATTCACAAAATACACTGGTCCACGCCCCTGGCGCGTTACGGACTAGTGTACAAAGTTTAAATTTTTTTATTTTTAATTAGGGAAAGGCCTTTTGATCATTCCCCACCCTATCCTAAGTCCTACAACGTTCTTTTAAGGTTATTTATTATTGATTAAGGGTTCAAAACCCATTATTTACCCAAGTATAAACGTACATTCTGAGAGAAGGAGAAGAAGAAAGAGTTGAGGATTTCAAGTCCAGGTCAAAGCTCTTGAAGAAAGGTTGGGAATTCTTCCATCGCAGTATGTAAAGGCTACTCAGAACATAGGATTGTTCTCCCATATGGCCCCCATGATTGAGTTAGGTTAAACAGTAGAATGTAATGGGTCTTGTTGTGATTTCTTGAATGTATTCTTGAAAACTATCTTTAGTTATTACTTATTCTCGTAAATTGATGATCATCATGCTTGTATTTACTATTTACATTTATTATTGTATAATTGTGTACCTAATATACATGATTTCCTTATTAAAGGCTCCAAGAATGAACCTAGGGGTAATGTCTAAAGCCTTGACTGTCTAGGTGTTTTAATTGTTGTGGTCTGAGTATTAGGATGAGTATAGAGATGGCTGAAATTGTAGAAACTAATGTTGTTGAGTTTTAAATGTGATTGAGATACAGTTTCAGAGGATGATTCTATTTCTTGGGTTGATAGTAAGTCAGATGAAATTAGAAACCTGTCAGAGGGAGGTTGATTGTATAATCCTGCTGATATTGATAGACTTATGAGCATATTGAGTCATGGGAGGAGTATTTGCACTTAAATGACTAAGAGTGAGTCCCAGTCACACTCATTAACTATGTGGCCACCATAGGAGAGGATCCATGAAAGTAGATATTTCCTTTGTCCCGCAGAGGACTTAGTAGACTTTTGGGATCCCCGATAGAATTATCCTTTACCCCGGCAAGGTACTAGATGGATGTGGCAATAATATCTTTTCATTGTATCATCACCAGCTCATAGATGCTGATTATCGATTATAGAAACACACAGATAGGTTCATATTGATAGTACTCTGAGGTTCATGTGACTGTATGATGTCTTGATGTATGGTGATGTGATAGAGTCTTGTTCCTTACTCTGAGTTGAGGTTGACTAATTGATAAGCTAATGTCATTTAATACTGCATAGCCCATATTGTTTACTTTAGCCCGTTATACATCCACATACTAACGTTCCTTTCGTGATGTATCATTTTATGATGTAAATTCTGTAGGCAGAGGACTTCAGTAGGCAAATCATTGAGGTTCAGAGCGCCTTGACTTCAGATTTGGTGAGTCCTCCCATGTTTTCAAAAGGACATCTTTACTTTCTCTTATTTTCTTTAAGTTCTTTTATTGGACTGTGGTTGCCATGGCCTGTCATGGTATCTTCTTAGATAGTAGCTATAGAGGCTTCATAGACATAGACTGAAGACAGCTGATGTGGGGGTCTCTTTTCCCTCTTTTTCCTTCTTTATATTGAGATCGTCATTTTATTCTTATTTCATATAATAGACACAGTGATAGCCTTATTTCCCACTGATAGTTCAGCTGATCTATTGAATGTATTTCGCTAATCTATTGATTGAACAAGTGTGATGGGACTAGTTGGTTCACATAGGGATTAGTAATAGTCTCTGAGTGCCAGTTACGCCTAGGATACCTCCCAGGGTATGACAAATTTGGTATCAGATCACAGAGTTCGAGTGTTCTAGGAAGCCTATGAAGCCGTGTCTAGTAAAGTCTTGTTTATGGGTGTGTTGTGCACCACACTTCATAACCAAGAGGCTATAGGACATTATGAAGTATTATCCTTGCTCTTCTAATAAACAGAAGAGGTAACTAGTCGGTTGAAGCTGATTAAGAGGACTGGTAACCTTTCTATGATTTGAAATTTATGCGATAGAGTTTAACTTTATAGAAATCTCATTTTAACTCATGCGTTATGCATTTATAGAAAATACCGCCAAAGGGAACAACCGCTCAGAGAGATGCTTCTGCCCCAACTGCTGAGAACACCCAACCCGAGGTCGCAGTTCAGACGGAGACAAAGAGACAGGGATGCCCTGCTAAGACTGTTGAGGTCCAACAAGCACCCCCTGCTCAGCCCCAGTCCGCTCCCAATACTAAGGTAGAGTTTAGGGAAGTCATCACCATGCTGACTCAGTTGGTGGCCTCCTAGGGTAATAGACAGGGTCCACAAGCTCCTAGCTCTAACTCATAGGAGCCCCAGCTGCAACTGGACTCAAAGACTTCTTGAGGATGAACCAGCCAGTGTATACGGGGTCAAAGGTTGAGGAGGACAAGCATAATTTTATTAATGAGATGTATAAGGTCCTGAAAGCGATGCATGTTAATGAGATTGAGGGAGCGAAGCTTGCTTTCTACCAGCTGAAGGATGTTGCTAATGTGTGGTATAACCAATGGGAGGAGAGAAGGGGTGAGAATACAGAGCCTGCAGAATGGGAAGAGTTTGAAGCTGCTTTCCTTGACCACTTCTTTCCTCAGGAGTTGAGAGAGGCGAAGGTGGATGGGTTTATGAACTTGAAGAAAGAAGGGATGATAGTTAAGGAGTACAGCCTAAAATTCATTAAGCTGTCCAGATATGCACTAGAGATGGTGTAAGATATAAGGGCGAGGATGAGGAAGTTTGTGTCTGGTCTGGGCAGACATGTGCAGAAAGAGTGCAAGGCAGCATTGTTAATTCCTGATATGGACATCTCTAGAATTATGGTGTATGTTCAATAGATAGAGGACAAGAAGAGAGATAGAGAGGAGCAGATGAACAGAAAAGAAAATCAGCAGGACATCAGCCTAGCCAGCAGAGACAGAATTAGGGTGACAAGTCCTACTTCTAGAAAAAGTCATCTCATCCTGCACTGTATGTAGCGAGTAGGCCCATTTAGCCAAACAGGTATGATAAAAAATCTCATGGGTAATAGAATTATAGGGCTCAGGGTGCACAATCTCAGGCTAGTGTGACCCAAGGTGCATGGGGAAAGCCACCTTGTGACAAGTATGGTAAGCTTTATCTGGGTGAGTGTCATATGGGTAGAGATGTTTGCTATTCATGTGGACAGGATAGTCACTTCCAGTTTGAGTGTCCTAAGAGTAGATGGGGTGAAAGAAGTAGCAGACCACAATCCTCCGCAGCTAAAAAATAAAATATTGAATGAATTGATCGTAAATTATGAGATTTGAAAATCTTTTTTCTTTTGAAAGAAGATAAAGAAGATATTAATCATAGAGAAAATGGAATTTCCACAATACATGAAATCCCTTTGATATTATTTTTGAGAATACGAACTCTTGTTGCACCCCAAAATGGATTTTTGTTAGAATTATTAGTAGAAATAAGAAAATGATTATGCTGATACATTTGAGTAATTAAATGTTTCACAATTAGAAAACTATATTTATTGTTATAACCTGAATTTTCCAACAAAAGCGAAGCTAGTAATCATTAGAGGGGTACTACTACAGGTACAGGAAGTAGGACGAACCGTCTTTATACTATGGGTAATTGACAGGATCAGGAGGTTGTACCAGATGGTTATAGTTATGCTTCAAGTCCTTACCTTTGATAGTTATGCATTGTTTGATCCGGGTGCCACTTTGTCTTTTGTGGTCCTATATGTCGCTAGTAAGTTTGGGATTCTCCCAGAGTGTTTGCTTGAACCTTTTGTTGTTTCTACTCCTATTGGTGAGTCTATCTTAGCTGAAAGGGTTTACAGAGATTGTGTAGTATCCATTTATCATAGAGATACCTTAGTTGATGGTATGGGTATGGTTGGAGTTGCTCAAGGATTATGACAGGAGCATTCTCTACCTCCTAGAAGGCTAATATTGTTGCTAATGCTCTTAGTAGGTTATCTATGGGCAACACTGCCCATGTGGAGAAAGGGATGAGAGAATTGGCTAAGGAAGTTCATAGATTGGCTTGACTGGGAGTACAACTTAAGGAGAACAATGAAGGTAGGGTTAATGTTTAGAATGTGTCTTCTTCATCCTTAGTGTCAAAAGTAAAGGAAAAGCAAGACCAAGACCCTATTTTGTTCCAATTAAAAGAAGTGGTTAACAAGCAGAAGGTACTACTTCATCCTTAGTGTCAGAGGTGAAAGAGAAGTAAGACCAAGACCCTGTCTTATTCCAATTGAAAAAAGCGGTTCAAAAGCAGAAGGTGATGGTTTTCTCTGAAGGGGGAGATGGGGTGTTGAGGTATCAAGGAAAATAGTGTGTACCCAATGTTGATGGCGTTCGAGATAGGATCATGGCCGAAGCTCATAGCTCCAGAAATTCCATTCATCCTGGTTCTACCATGATATACCACGACTTGAGGAAAGTCTACTAGTGGAATGGGATGAGGAAATACATTGTTGCATTTTTCTCTAAGTGTCCTAATTGTCAAACGGTCAAGGTTGAACATCAAAGGCCATGAGGCCTAGCCCAGAACTTTGAAACTCCTGAGTGGAAGTGGGAGATGATCAACATGGATTTCATTATCAATTTACCTAGAACCCAACAACAACATGATTTGATATGGGTAATTGTGGATAGAATGACTAAATCAGCCTACCTCTTGGTAGTCAAGACAACTAACATGGCTGAGGAGTAGCCTGACTATACATTCATGAGATAGTGAGGTTGCATAAGGTTCCCTTTTCCATTGTCTAGGACAAAAGAGATCAATTCACCTCTCAATTTTGGAGATATTTTCAGAAAGGATTGGGTACAAAAGTGAATCTGAGCACAGTTTTTCACCATCAGACAGATGGACAGGCAGAGCACACGATTTAGACTTTGGAGGATATGTTAAGAGCGTGTGTCATTGAATTCAAGGGTAATTGGGATGATCATCTGCCATTAATTGAGTTTGTGTACAACAATAGCTATCATGCCAACATTCAGATGACCCCTTATAAGGCATTATACAGTAGGAGATGTAGATCATCGATTGGCTAGTTTGAGGTTGGTGAAGCTAAATTGATTGGAACTGATATTGTCCACCAATCTATGGAGAAGGTGAAAGTTATCAGAGAAAGGTTAAAGATAGTACAAAGTCATCATAAGTCTTATACAGATGTGAGAAGAAGAGACTTGGAGTTTGAGGTGGATGATTGGGTGTACTTGAAGGTGTCACCCATGAAGGGTGTCATGAGTTTTAGCAAGAAAGAAAAGTTGAGTCCACGCTATATCGGACCATACCAGATTGTGAAGAGAATTGGGAAGGTTGCTTATAAGTTGGACTTGCCTTTTGAGTTAGATAGAGTTCACCTGGTGTTTTATGTGTCAATGTTGAAGAAGTGTTTGGGAAATCCAACTTTGGCAATCCCTATTGAGAGTACGGGGGTGAATGATAGCCTACATTATGAAGATATTCCAATCCAAATCCTTGATCAAAAAGTTCGTAAGTTGAGGAACAAAAGCATAGCCTCCATCAAGGTTCTATGGAGGAATCAATGTGTTGAAGAAGCTACGTGGGAAGCTAAGGAAGCAATGAAACTCAAATACCCACACCTATTCATGCCGAATGATGATGATGTTGAAGGTAATGTCCTTATCCCTAATATTATTGAGTCTTTTTTCATTGAGTTGATGTATTAATCCGATTATATTTTCGAGTCTAAGACAGAGATAGATAAGTGATAGATAGTTGAGAGTTTGAAAGTTCTCGAGTGAGGAATGAGATGAGTTTTGAGGTTACTCGTGCTTTTACTCTATCCTTACTCTTCATTCGAGGATGAATGATCCCAAAAGGAAGATGATGTAACACCCCATAAAATTACCGAACTGGCCCTCAAAAGTTTATACGCATAACGCATCGTCTAAAGCTCAAATGGGAAATTTGAGACCGAATTTGCGATCAGCATGGAAAATTGAGTTAGAAAATGGTCTCAACCTGATTTAAGAGCAACTCATTCAAAAAATAATTTTCACTATTTTCATACAAAACAATGTTAATTCTCGCCTCTAGCGCGATGCGGAGGGGGTGCAGAGACACACCTAAGTTTTTTTATTTTCAACAGGAATTGGAATTTCAGAAAAATTCGCAAAATACACTAGTCCATACATCTGGCACGTCGTGAACTAGTGTACAAATTTTGAATTTTTTTCTTTTAATTCGGGAAGGGCCTTTTGGTCATTTCCCACCCTATCTTAATTCCTAAAACATACTTTTAAGGTCGTTTAATATCAATTGAGGGTGCAAAACACATTATTACCTAAGTTTAAACGTACATTTGAGAGAATGAGAAGAAAAAAGAGTTGAGGGTTTCAACTCCAGGTCAAAGTACTTAAAGAAAGGTTGGGAATTCTTCCATCCCAGGTATGTAAAGGCTACTCAGAACATGAGATTGTTCTCCCATGTGCCCCCCATGATTGAGTTAGGTTAAATAGTAGAATGTAATAGGTATGTTGTGATTTCTTGAATGTAATCTTGAAAACTATCTTTAATTATTATTTATTTCCCTAAATTAATTATCATCATACTTGTATTTACTTTTTACATGTATTATTGTATGATTGTGTACCTAATATACATGATTTCCTTGTTAAAGACTCCAAGAACGAACATAGGGGTAACGTCTAAAGCCTTGACTATCTAGGTGTTTTGATTATTGTGGTCTGAGTCTTAGGATGAGTAAAGAGATAGCTGAAATTGACGAAACTAATGTCCTTGAGTTTTAAATAAGATTGAGATAGAGTTTGAAAGGATGATTCTATTCCTTGAGTTGATAGAAAGTCAGATGAGATGACGACCCTATCTAAGGGAGGTTGATTATATAATCATCCTGATATTGATAGACTTATGAGCATGTTGAGTCTTGGGAGGAGTATATTAGCACTTAAATGGGTAAGAATGAGTCCCACTCGAACTCATTAACTACGTGGCCAACATAGGAGATGATTGGACTGTGAAAATGGATGTTTCCTTTCTCCAGCAGAGGACTTGGTAGACTTTTGGGATCCCCGATAGACTCGTTCTTTACCCTGGAAAGGTACTGGATGGATGTGGCGATGATATCTCTTCGTTGTATCATCTTTGGCCCATAGGTGTTGATTGTCAGTTATAGAAACTCCCAGATAGGTTCATGTTGATAGTACTCTGAGGTTGATGTGACAGTATAATGTCTTGATGGATGATGATGTTATAGAGTCCTGTTCCTTACTCTGAGTTGAGGTTGACTGATTGATGAGCTGATGCCATTTAATATGATATAGCCCATATTGTTCGCTTTAGCCTATTTTACATATAGTAAATTTCACTTACTAATGCCTCTTTGGCGCTGCATCATTTTATGATGCAGATTCTATAGACATAGGACTTCAGCAGGCAAATTGTTGAGGTTCAGAGTGCCTTGACTTAAGATTTGGTGAGTCCTTCTCTGCTTTCAGAAGGACATCTTTACTTGCTTCTCTTTTTTATTGAGTTCTTTTATTGGACTGTGGTATTTATGGCTTATCATGGTACCCTCTTAGATAGTAGCTATAGAGGCTTCATAGACGTAGGCTGATGATGGCTGATGTTAGGGTTTCGATTCCCCCTTTTTCCTTCTTCATACAAAGATCATCCTTTTATTTTTATTTCATATGATAGACACAGTTATAGCCTTATTGCCTACTAATAGTTCACTTGATCTATTGAATATTTTCTGCTAATGTATTTATTAAACAAGTGTGATGGGACTAGGTAGTTCGCTTGGGATTAGCAATAGTCTCTGAGTGCGAGTTATGTCTAGGGTACCCTCCCGGGGCGTGACGCAATGGTTGAAATACATATACCTCAACTTGGGAGATGTCACGAACCAAGCCTAGGGCCTAGACATGACACAGTGAATGGGGAACCCGATGGGACCCAAAACAAGCCTCTTAACATATGGTCACACATCATTGGTTGCGAAAGCATAAAAATAAAGACATATTCAATTAAAGTAAGGGCAAGGGGACTAGGGAAACTTTCTTAGACATCGAAGTCAAACTCAAGAGCCAAGCTCATACATAGTACACACCTTGTCCAACAACACCTCTAAAACATAGAAAGAGCGGGGGCCAAGACAAGGTAACCGGACTCACCCTCATAGTCAAATATAACATAAGTTAGTGCCTCAATACATAGATAATAGGGAAAATACATAACCAAAGTCCTCGAAATGGAGGACTCACCACAAGCTTGGTGTAGCACCATCTAACCATGTGGAGTAAGAGGATGATCAACTCGCGCACCGGCCCCTACATGGTGATATCATGTAGGTAAGAGTATACGTTAGTGTTTGAATATACTAAGTATGTGAGATGCAATGCGATAAGAGATGAGCCTCATAATCCAAAATACAAAACGATAGACAATAGGCATATTATAGCAAGATGGTATGTATGATAAATGCATTTGTAAATCATGCTTAAGTATATCATGCTCATTTAGAATATCATATGTGAAGAATGAGACTAAGCAAGCTATCTAAGTATGAACCCCTTGGTGGTTGATGGTGGTTGCTTCCCGCCATCCATGGTGTCGAAGTATAAACCCCTCGCATGGTTGATGGTGGTTTCACCCCGCCATCAATGGTGATGAAGTATAAACCCCTTGCATGGTTGATGATCGTCATACCCCAAACATCCATGGTGACGAAGTATAAACCCCTCGCATGGTTGATGGTGGTTTCACCCCGCCATCAATGGTGATGAAGTATAAACCCCTTGCATGGTTGATGATCGTCATACCCCAAACATCCATGGTGATGAAGTATAAACCCCTCGCATGGTTACCCGGGTTCTTTTCCCCCTGGATCGGGCATGGTCTATACAACACTTTATATATGATTCATCATAGGGTCTAATGCAATATCTCATGTCGGAATAAATATTTACATAAGCTCATTTCATCATCATGACATCACTTTATATCGTATTCATCATAGGCTTTGGTGCTTTATTTCCTGTAGGAATCATTATCTACATTAGCTTATTTCATCATTATATCGTCATTTATATCATATCTTATGCTTTGGACCTTGATTTCCTCAAGAAACCATTACCGGATATTTTATCAAACACCTTGGGGGTGTGTAATGGGGGTAAAAGAGCATGTAATTTAGAGATGAAATCATGTAGGAAAATTAGTGGTAAAATCTTTAATCAACACCTTGCATCACCCCCAAGACATTCATATCAAAACCCCTCATCAATTCTAACATTAGATCCAAGATTTGAAGCTCAAAACATGCTAAAACAACCATACTTTCATGTATTAGAATCACTGTGCAGTAAATTTCTCAATATTCAAGACCCACATGTAAAATCAACTTTAAATCATGCAATATTAAGTAAAAGAGGGTTTAGCCACCATGGGTGAAAGGACCCAATGGTTCAACACCACATACCTTAGCTTTAGAGAAGTTCTTGGTGAAGGTTGACAATGGAGACTTGAAGCTTGAAGAGAATCCTTAAATTCGGATGAGGGTTTTGGGACTTGGTTTTTGAGAGTAAAATAAGACTAAGTGTGGGAATGGGTTTTGGGAAATGTTTAGAGTGATATAAGAGTAAAATAATTCTAAGTATAAGTGAAAATATGCTTGGGAAATTTGGGCCCAACACTTAGAAAAATATTGAGTAGGCTAAAAAAAAGACAGCGCCCAGATACACATCTCTGTATCGCAGAGGCGAGCGTAGAAACTCCAATTACACTCCGCGACGCGGAAAGCTCTCTGGAAATTGTACCATGTGAAATTTCATAAATCAATTTCTTTGCTTTAGAATCGAGGTTAGACCCTTGTCACCCTAATTTGGACTCCCTAAATAAGAATATGAAGTCAGATTTTTGAAAAATCAAATGGATTTTTAGATATAAAGAAATCAAAATTTTGGGCATTCCGAGGCACGTTTTTGGGCACTTTTTGGGGTCGTTTCAATATCTCCCCCTTGGGAACATTTGTCCTCTAATGTAGAAGAGACGTATAAGACAATAGTGATCATGAATGAATCAGCCCCAACAAGAATGCAACATAACATGTAAAACACCATTTTCAAATTCTCAACATAAGTGTAAAATCATCATAAGTTTACCAACTTAAACATGAATGCATATTAATGACTTGGGGCTAAAATGTAAGGCTTGAAGTCATATATGGAACTTAGGAGTAGTAATTTAGGCTTGAGTGGAGTCTCTCTTTACTTGCCTATCCAAGATCTGAACCAGAACCTCCTCATAAGTCAATTATCCTCAACAACACCCACAACATCAAGAGGCACAATAGCATTAAGGTCACCAACATACTTTCTCAACATAGAAACATGGAATACCGGATGGACCAAATTCATCTCATTAGGCAACCTCAACTCATAAGCCACCTTACCTATTCTCTTTATCACCTCATAGGGACCAATTATACTTAGGACTCAATTTCCCCTTTTTGCCAAACTGGACCACACCTTTCATTGGAGAAACCTTTAAATAAACCTAATCACCCACCTGAAATTCTAAGTCTCTTTTCCGTACATCGATATAGGATTTTTGATGACTTTGGGCTGTCCTCAATCTTTTCCTAATCATCTTAACCTTCTCAAGAGCATCC
The DNA here is from genome assembly GCA_000787875.1 of Solanum virginianum. Classification (NCBI taxonomy): domain Eukaryota; kingdom Viridiplantae; phylum Streptophyta; class Magnoliopsida; order Solanales; family Solanaceae; genus Solanum; species Solanum virginianum. Next base: position 2,878 of record DF362603.1, on the reverse strand, counting down.
ATAACAAGATTCGGCCCCAGCAATTCCACCTTTCCAACCTCAAACTAACCCACCAGTGATCTACAATACCTCTCATAAAGAGCCTCAAAAGGAGTCATACCAATGCTAGAGTGGTAGTTATTATTGTAGGAAAACTTAATCAAAGTGTTTTGACCAAATTCATTTCATACCTCTCATAAAGAGCCTCAAAAGGAGTCATACCAATGCTAGAGTGGTAGTTATTATTGTAGGAAAACTTAATCAATGGAAGATGGTCATCCCAACTACCTTTAAGCTCTAAGACACAAGCCCTAAGCATATCTTCAAGTGTTTGAATTTTCCTTTCGGCTTGACCATCCGTTTGAGGGTGAAAGGTGCTACCAAGGTCAACTTTGGTACTAAGACCCCTTTGAAAAGATCTCCAAAAGTGTGAAGTAAATTGTGCACCACAGTCCGATATAATGGATAAGGTAATCCCATGCAACCTCACTAACTCATGGATGTACAACCTTGCTTACTCCTAAACCCCATATGTAGTCTTGACTGGTAGAAAGTGAGCCGATTTCGTCATCCTATCAACCACCACCCATAAGGAATCAAAACCTTTCCTAGTCTTGGGCAACCTAACTACAAAGTCCATGTTAATCACCTTCCATTTACAAGTAGGAATCTTTATATCTTGGGTTAGGCCACCCAGCCTTTGGTGTTTGGCTTTGACTTGTTGACAACTATGGCAACCAGAAACAAATTTGGAAATATCTCTCTTCATGCCTTCCTAACAATAGACCCGGCCTTTGATATTCGGTCTTGACTTGTTGGCAACTATGGCAACTGAAAACAAATTTAGCAATGTCCCTCTTCATGCCTCCCCATCAATACACATCCCTCAAATCTCTATACATTTTGGTGGAGCCGGGGTGGATAGAATAAGAGGAATTATGGGTTTCATCAAGAATTCTCTCCCTCAAACCATTAACACATGACACATATAACCTACCTTGGTGTGTAAAGGCCCTATCTCCCTATTAGGAGAAAACCTCTATGTTTTCCTCTCTCACCAAGGACTTCAACTCAAGCATGGAGGAGTCTAGATCTTGTTTACTATTACCTCATCGATCAAGGAGGATTTAGAACCATGAACAACAACAACACCATTATCCACATCCTCTAACCTCACCCCTAATTTAGCCAACCTATGCACCTCCCTAACCATCTCCCTATCACCACAATCCACATGAGCTAGTCTACCCATTGACACTCAACTCAAAGTATCCGCCACAACATTAGCCTTACCCGGATGATAATGCACACTTAATTCAAAGTCCTTAAGGAGTTCTAGCCACTTTCTTTGTCTCAAGTTAAGATCTTTTTGAGTGAAGACATATTGAAGTCTCTTATGATCGGTGAAGCAGTCAATATACACCCCTTACAAATAATGTCGCCAAATATTTAATGCAAACACCATGGCGGCTAATTCAAGATCATGGGTAGGGTAGTTCTTTTCATGCACCTTGAGGTACCTAAAAGCATAGGCTATGACCTTACTATTTTGAATTAGTACACAACCCAAACCAACTCTAGATGCATCATAATACACAACAAAACCACCAAGTCCATCTGGTAAAGAAAATATAGGAGTGGACATAAGTTTATCTTTCAATGTTTGGAAGCTTTTCTCATATTCATAGGTCCACACAAATTTCACCTTCTTTTGAGTCAATTTTGTCATAGGAGAAGCAATGGAGGAGAACCCATTCAGAAACCTTCCATAGTAGCCCGCAAGGCCTACCAAACTCCTAATATCTGATAGGGTCAATGGTCTAGACCAATTCCTAATCACATTTATTTTCTTAGGATCCACTTTTATGCCATCCCCCGACACCACATGACCCAAGAATGCAACCTCCTTTAACCAAAATTCACACTTATCATATTCAACACACAATCTCTCCTCCCTTAACCTTTGCAGCATAACCCTCAAATGACCCATACACTCTTTCCTACTATGAGAATAGATCAAAATATCATCAATGAAGACCACCACAAAGGAATTAAGGTAGGGCTTGCAGACTCTATTCATTAGGTCCATGTAAATGGCCGGTGCATTAGTCAACCCAAAGGACATCACCACAAATTCATAATGTCCATATCTAGTCTGGAAGGCCATCTAGGGAATATCACACTCCCTCACCCTCACTTGATGGTATCTAGACCAGAGATCAATCTTAGAAAAAAAGCTAGCCCCTTGCAATTGGTCAAACAAGTCATCAATACTTGGAAGAGGATATCTATTCTTTATAGTGACCCTATTGAGTTGCCGGATTGACACATTCTAAGTGACATGTTAGAACCCGTATAATTGTGTTTTGGTATCATTGCTAACATTTGAGGTCGGTAGTGTCATTTTCGGGGTGTTTGATGCTTAAGTGTGTTTTGAAGAGTTTGAAACTTTAAATTGGAATCTTTGTAGAGGTTTGTGAATATGAGCTTATGGACATTTTACATGTACAAGTATACACCTTCTAGACCTAGGTTGTTAGTCTTTTCGTAAGTGATTGGTTCAAGTGTTTTGACCAAATTCATTTCTTGTAGTGGCTTAAACCTTGTTATTTTATCATGTAACCTTATGTGAATTATGTACCTATATACATTATATGAGTTGCAAATAAGAGTGGCTTAAACCTTGTTATTTTATCATGTAACCTTATGTGAATAAGTCATGAGGGCCAAGTAAGTTATTATGTACCTATATACATTATATGAGTTGCAAATAAAAGGGACTAAGTGTTATTTTATTCACATACACTCATCTATGTTTATATATACAAGGAAGCCAATACCTTTCCCACACTTAGAAAAAATCACACCTGAGAGCTACAGTACTTTTTGCTCTTGGGTT
>DF362604.1:16208-36670 GCA_000787875.1 Solanum virginianum | reverse complement strand
AAAGAGGGTCATTTTCCCTTAAAAAATGCATAAAGGGCTACTGGAAATGGAAAGAAATCAAAATGGGCATATCACTTCACCCTCAGCGATATATGTCCACTAGTTCCCAAACATAGGATGAAACATTTCTAGTTTCTGCAAGAGCTCGTGCATTCTCCACTAAGAGTCGTCGCCAGAGAAACCCAACATGGAAGAAAAGTGAATTTACTCAACTCTCCCTTCCTCTTCCCATCTCTTGCTCACACTAGTTTCAAGCATAGTATGAAAAATTTCTAGTACTTCAAGAGCTGAAGTACTCATTAAAGGCTCATTGCCAAAGAAATCTAGCATTTGAATAGTTTCCGGAGAGCAGTTTGCATTTTATACACTTGGAAGCCAGAAATTGGAACCGAAAATACAGATACAGAGATTCTTTAGCTAATAAGCTTCTTCATAGACACACATTGTGGAATTTATAGATAAGCATTTTCTTTCAAACGAGACAACTTGCACGATTGTTCTGGCTTCATGTTGGACAAGTAGAACTAGAAATTATTTGGTTGGCTGGCAAAGAAATACATCCCTTTTCCTGTAGATCAAAGATTACAAACGAAAGCAAAGCGACTTGTACAGAACTCACAGGGTTGACTATACATCTGATAGGAAAAAGGAATAAAGATAAAGAAACAGGGATCACATTCAACTAGAGGTGCAGCAAAGAGGGGACCTTCAGCGAATACCATGAGTTGGATATCTTGGAAATGTGACGACAGTCATCGTGCATTTATGACCAGCCTGGATTTTCCAGTTTTCCAGAATCTGAAATCTGATGAGTCAGAATAAGTCATCCTTGGAGTTTTTTTGCATTTAAACTGTCCCCTTCCTGTAAGTTTCATCATCCCAAGATGCATCCACATGAGGAAGCTGATATTCATCAGGTTTGAGAGCCAATGCAAAATCTGGCAGCGTTGGGGCTGTCTCCATAATCCTACAGCAATCCTCTTCAGATATAAGTATTTTTCCAGCATGGGAACTCTATATTGGACATTGATTAACCTTAAAACATGTGTTAATTATTGCATTTAAAACTTCCCCAGAAGCTATGATATCCCACACTCATTCCATTTCTGTAATTGGTTGTCATTACTCTCTATTTTTATCTTCTTTTTTAAGTGGGTAGAGATGGTTTAGTCTATTATTTATTATTTTTAATTCTTATTTTTGGCTCAAAGGGGTTGGTTTAGTTGGTGGGGTAGCATCACAGCTTTGCCTTACTATTACATACCCCATCAAAGTCGAGAAGCAATCTTGTAATATTTCGATCCAAATTCAAAATAAATACAAGGAAAGCATGGTGTCCCTTGAAACCATATCGAACTCTTTAGCGATCTACTTCAGATAAGAGATTTTGCATCCTAGTGTCATCATATCTGCAAAGCCACAAAAAGAAAACTTACTTTTCATAAGAGTACAAATCCCTGTTGATCCGCACCTTGCTTGAAGTGTCCTTTGGGATTTTCTCGGCAAGATACTTCATCGTTCCCCAGAGTGGAGGATTTCTGGATTAGCAAATGGATGTCAGGCAGAGGCAGGAGAGAAAGGATAAGGTAGGGGGGGTGGGAAATGTGATGATGGCATGCTACAACCACAACTGACAACTTTTGAGCATTAAACAACAGATCTACAAGTTAGTATAAGTGTTTGCATGGTACAGTCATCCAATTAAGTCTAGAAGCGAATAATTCATACATTGGTACACCGAAATTTAAAAAACACTAGCTTTTGACATAGTAGTATCTTGAGAAACAACATCCACGGATATCTGATCATCATTTAAAGTGATATTTTAGAGGTTTGTTGAAGACGATGTAAGCCCAAAGATTGTTGCCAAAATGATGGAAACACTATGGATAAGAAAGAGAGATAAACAAACAATCTGATGGATAACAAGACCAAACGCAGGACATCAGTTGGAAGTCCTAGGGTGAAGCAAAACTGAAGATCTGTTCTATCCATAACTGAAACTTGGAACTAAACCTATCTGATTGGAAGAGTTATTTTCTAATCAAATTTGATAGCTAAAGAAGACTTATCCCAATGTTCTTAATAACTGTGGTCTCTATTATAGATTTGGTTTCAAAATTAATCTGTAGTAGAGCTACAAGTACTTTTCCCCCTTTTTTCTTTTGCAATATAAGCTCTGGAACTGCAAAGCAAGAAAAATAAAGAAATATAGTTGGGAGAGTAATGAAGGGGAGAAAATGATAAATGGATCGTCCAAAGTTTACCTGGAGAGAGGAATGGCTGCATTGAAAGCTTCACACGCCTTCTTACTTTCTTTCAGATACTCATCTGCTGCTTGTAGGGCAGCTACCGCCATTCCATGAGATTTTTCTGTGTTTCCTTCGTCGAGGATTAGTCCATGATAATAGTATGCTGCAGCCTACACAGAATTTTATGTGTCGTGCATTAACTTGAAGTGAGAATCAGACAATAGCTTTAGAAGGCATAGAAGCTGCAGAAACTTTGTAAAGACCACAGCATGAATACATGGATTTTGAAGTAGTAATATGCCAAGTTTTCAAACAGACAACTTTTTCTAGCATCACCACTCGGTGAGTATTGAGCTATCACCTTCTCTTGATTGAAGATGCAGGGTTTTCAGTAGAACAAACAACTCAAAAAACAAAGAGCCCCTCAATGTCTCCACAGGATAAGAAAGGGTTTCTAGTCAGATAGAATCAATTAAATAGCACAAAAACTCTAAAAACTACATCTGACTTGATCCTCTCATTCTTGGTCTCCAAAACCCCTAAAATTTTGTTGAAAATTTTATCAAAACGGTGAAAATGGAGTCGAGTCAAAAGTTTTCATGCTATAGCAGGGAAACGTTGAAGAATCATCATTGCTTTATGCCATAAATACTCATTCCATGGCATAATTAAGAGGATTTTAGGTTGTTTCAACTGAAGAAACTTATAAGTATTCAGCCTTATAAGTGTCAAAAGACCGCACTTAAACATCAGTTTAAATGGAACTTTCACTTACAAATCAAGGTAGCCAACAAAATGTACACTATTGATTAGCTGCAAGATTGTTCACAGTAAAAACTTGAGTTTCAGACCCATATACTATGTCAAATTTTAAGAGCATGCCACAGGGTTATAAAATCAGCCACCTACGAAGCATCGGGATATTGAGGAGAGAAATACAACTACAGAAAAGTCCATTCTTAACATAGGTAAGCACCTCTGTCCATTACATCCTCTCAGACGACCCTGGTCAACTTGATTGAACGAAAAGGTATGACACATGATTCTGCGGCATGAATTTTTGGTGGATTACATGACATTGACATCTGCATCACTATTTTCATAGACCCTAAAATTCAGATGTAGGTCATTCCAGTGTGTTTTCTGGTCCTGTATTTTTATCTCTGATAAAATAGCATATTGGCTAATGAATAGACAAAGCTTGAACATTTCTCTATATATTCATACGGTGATGACGGTTGGTAAAAGTAGTTAGGATGATTCATAAGCTAATGACACTATAAAATAAGGTGATCATCAAATAGCAACCATCTTTCCATACCTAGCTAGTAACACATAAACATCACTCTCACTGGAGAAGGAAATACTCTAAGAGGTCCTTATTTCTATATTGACACCTGTTTCTTAATACATACAGGACAACCAAGCTATTCGCATGTTCCTGAATGATAATTCTAGACTGAGCACACTAATCCTTATGCTCAGTAGACTTATCGCCAAATCCAATGCCATCCTTGCATGGATCACTCAGAACAATGTCGTATGTTATCGAGGAAAACTTTTGTTCTGCAGGAGTCTTCATTCTTTTGAATAAGTAATATCAAGGAACACTTTGACCTATGATTTTGCTACCTCTTCTTGTTTGATATGGATACTAAAAACTAGGAAATTATCTAGTAAACAAAAGAAGGAGAATCACAAGATACCTTGGCTTCAATATATTTCCACTTCACGAAAAGCCTATGCTTTTCTCCCCAACCGTTTGATAATGGAAGGTTCATGATGTTATCTTGAGCCTGCATGGTAACAAAAAACAAAGTAATTATATCTCCAGTGTTATCAAAAGCAAAAAGCGCAAAATAATATTAAGGTTCATTGGGGCTTTAAGCGCAAAACGTAAATAAAACGTGGGCTTTAATGGAAAAAAGAGCAAAGGGAGAAAAGAAATACAAATATACATATGTTTAGTCCAAGACTAATTACTATAAGCGTGAATGACAAATATATAAACAAAGAAAGTGAAAAGCATTATGAAAAAGCGAAATATCAATTGTTTAGTGCCCTCTTCAGAAGACGTTCATCGGCAAGGAAAAGTATGCCTTAGAACCCTGATGACGACACTTGAGGGAACTTTTTGTTTTTGGTAAGTACACTGAAGGGAACATTAAGCTAGGTGAAGCGCTCAACACGTTTCGAGCCTCGTTTCAAGGCTTAAGCGCGCCTTTGACAAAACTGGATATCTCAGACACTATCTGGGGACAACAAGAAAATGTTTCATAAAATGGAGTAATACAGCTTTATTTTTCTCTTTCCATTATTATGTTAAGGGAAGGAGTTTAAAAGGACCAAGGACTCCAATGGAGGCAAATGATCAATATAGGCAATGGCAACTAGTTGGGAATAAACTAGTTACCCATATAGGAATAAGTGTGACATTCTGAGAAACTCAATTTTAACTAGCATTGGAATGAAATAAACTAGACTTTAGCAGAATCATATAGAGGATTCATATAATCCTCTAACAAACAAAGAAATTGAGTATGCTTTGGCAAGAGGATTCAGTACCTGCTGCCAGTATTTTACCATCTCACATGCAAGCCTTCTTTTAACAGCCAGTGTTGCTTTAGTACTGTCAATTGCAAGTCCAAGTTGAATATCAACGGCCTAAGATCATGGTGACATTTACATCAGATAGGGAAGAAAATTCAAACTATATGGTACACATTTTCATAACTAGATATTTAGCAACTAAATCTTCATTCAACAATAACTATTAGCACAGAAAGCAACTGGACAATACTATATTACAGCCAAAATAACAAGCATGTCTCTTACACTAGAGATAGAATGAAATTAGAAATAGCCAGACATAATCAAAATGGCTAAATGCACGAAAGTCTGCTGAATTTAGGTAACTCAAATTCAGATGATTCCCTTCACTATTATGCACAATTATATAACGAAAACTTGTCAAATGGAGTGGTTTTGCTGCATTTATTAGATATTATACATGTATCCAAGGGATCCCCTTCGCAATTGTTCACAGCGATACCAATAAATTTTTGAAAAATAGATTGCTCTTGCTGTCTCTCGATACGAGACACATATCTTGCACCTTGTTAATTCGTGTGCATTAAGAGTATGTTTCCATCCTTGAAAGCATAGGTAAGATTGCTTTTGTTGTTTCTAGATACTAAAAACATATTGCACTTTGTTAATTAGTGTCATTAGAATATGCTTCCATCCCTTGAAAGCATAGGTAACATTCATGAAGAACTCAAGCTACACTAACCACGATAGCAAAAGTAAAACTATGCACTAGGACAGAGACACTACAAAAATAAGGATATCGAGGTTGAAATCACAGCACGAATAGTGTTAACCTTCGGTGAATATTTCATGTTTCATCCCTGTGTTTATTGAGCCAATGCATGAAAACAATCATTTTTTCCTTCAGCAAATCTGAATCATGTTGTGATAGACAATTTCTACAAATCCTATTCATTAATATAGGAATTCCTAAGAGAGCCCTTGTACAGTAATTGAAGTGTCTTTGATGCACTATTTGAATGTTACCGAATTTTCTGGATGCTAACAAAATGGTAGTCAAGTAAAGAGAGGCTGAAAGCATCACTAGAAGCATATCTATCTTCTTCTTATGATTACATCATCCAACTTCACCCATAACAATCTTATATATTCAGTAGAGCATGGAGAAAATATTGGTGTTATTTGGACATTAAGTTTTTAAAACATGCAACCAAAACAAGAAAGGCTATGATTGTACTATTTACCTGCCCTAACGCTTGGAGGCACAATGCTCGCAGAACTCCTTCAGCGAGATCTACTGGTAGATTTCTCCTAAACACAAGGCAAATAATAGTAAAAAATCTAACCCCCGACATGTTTAATTTGAAATCATGAATTTGAATTGCATTGGTATCAAAACCTTTGTTCGGCTGGCAACTGGGGAAGAACATTTCGAACTGCACAATCAAGATATCCAGCAGCCCTTAGAAAAATATCAACAGAAGATCGCCTGCTCTCTGTCAGATGTTAAAGGCAAAATGAGGAAAAAGTAAGATCAATTTTAAACTGCACGATAGATATGTCCCAAGAGAAGTTTAGAGGCTTTGCCAAGAAACAAGTGTCATAAATTAAAAGACGCGTCAAGACATTTACTTTGCATTTACTGGATCTGCAAAGTTTAAAAAAAAGGGAGAAATACCCACCTTCAGATACCTTTGGGGAATAACCATCGAGAGATGTTCTAGGAAGAAGAAGCAAGTTAGCTTGTGATAATGATAGTGTTGCCATCAAGTGCAAAACGGACAGTACTTCATACCAAGCACTAAACATTGCAGTTTCCTGAAATATTTTGAAAAGCAATACAGTCCTCCCTCATGGTAGCAAAACCAAATAGAAGACTAAACCCAAATAGAAAACAAAAAGAAAATATATTTCTAGTCAGACCTCTGCGTCATCCTCTTGATTGACCCAAATAAATTGCACTTTATGTTGTAATGTGCTACCTGAAAATGGCCAGAAAGCAACTCACAACTAAAATCAACAAAGTGCAAATGCTAACGAGATAGCAGCCAAAGTATTTACCATCTTTAACTAGCCCCAAAAGAACAGGCAAATAATCTTCGAGAGCCTGCAAAAGATCAGCAAGGGTTGAACCTCCTGCAAGAAATAGCTGCTATGCATCATATCCATATATGAGGAAAGAAGCAAGAACATGGCCAAATTCCAAAAGATGTATCTATGATTCCTCTGCAACTTACCATGCTGAGTAGCAGTTTTCCTTCTTGTCCTTGTAATTGTGGGAGCTTCTTGCCCTGCCATAACCACTATTCTGGTTCTGAGAGCAGAAAGGCGCTCCACCAGGGTTGTTGACAATTGATCACCGAGTGCAAGAGAGAAATCAACTGGCTTAGGGATACGCAATCCGGGTACAAATACAGACACCTCCCCAATGTTTCCGGGCCGCCTTCTATTCCCACCAGCATCCTTCGGCGTCGAAGAAAAGCATCCCATATCCTAAAATCTTTTCGTATCTGCCAGAGCACTACCATATATTACAGAATGGTCATAAAACATCAATAAAAATAGTGATCTCTATCGCTAACACATTTAGGAAAAACTTTCTAACATGAATAACCCTGCAAAATCATCACAAGAGAAATTGGATGACGGGACAGGAAACTAGTCATAAAGTGAAAATCACAATAAATGAGCAACCAACAAACAGTTGGCTGCTCACGAGTACTATCCCATAGACTGCTACCAGAACCATCTGTTAAGTTGACAGACTCTTCTGTTAAATATGCACAAAAGATGTCAACAATGAATATATAAAAACAAACCAGCTTACCCTTGTTTTATAATCAGCAGATTAGGCAATAGGTCAATTTCTCTAGTAATTTCTGCATCACAAGTAAAGAATACTTATGTGAGTATAGGTGCAAACAGGCAGTAAAAATAAAGAGGAAAAAGGAGCTCACAAGAAATGCATGAAAAGTGATAGGTGCATTGGTTTTTCTACATTACCAGACTTGTGTTTCTACCTCTAACAAAAACTAAAATTTCCACCTTCCATAATGAACTTGGACAGATTTTGTCAAACAGGTTGGCGGCTTTGAACCCAATTATTAAAAAAAAGTCACAAAAAAGCACCTTTTCTTCTCTTGAAAGGGGAACCAAAAAGGAAGATGAAAGAAACAGAACCACAAACTTCTGGTTCACGTAACATTGGAGTAAAGAATTGCAAACCCCATTTAATAAAGCAAAGGAACATATAAGCAAAACCCAACTTGTACTAATCATTTGAACCAAGCGCACTAAGCTCATAAGTTCAAATTCTCCCCAAGTGGGTCGAAAGTGGAGCAGCTAAACAACCAAAACCCAATTACCAAAACCCCAGAATTTAAGAAACCCAATTCAATTCAATTGTATTAAAGCTTCCAAAATCAAATCCAATCAATTGAATTCTGTCGCAGTTCAGCTCAGATTTTGTACAAATACAATCAAATCATTAGACCAATTGGTAATAGTGAAAATTATACCTGATTTGAAACAGAGGACCCAATATTTTCCATCAAGAGAAAAAAACAAGAAGATGGGGCTCGTATTATCTGAAAATTGATTCAAAATGAAGCAAATAAATCCTACTATAGAAAATCTTTGGCTTAATTGAGCAAAAACCAAATCCTCTCTGAAAAGGCAAATTACCAAGGAATCAACTCAACCTCAACTTGGTTGTAGAATCAGCTGACAAATTTCAATCTGGACCATTTGAGGAAGAAAAAAAAGTGACAAAGACTATAAAAAGAGAGGAATACAGATAGAAAATGGGTCTTTAAAAAAGGTTGAATAAAAAGAAGGAAGCTTCTTCAATCTTCAACGTACAGTTGAAATCTTGATAAGCAATCGTCCGAAATAGAGAGAGAAAATTAAACCGATAGAACAAAAAATATTTAAAATTGGAGGGTTAAGAGTAAAATTAATAGTTGTAATAATAGTACTTATTATTGCTACTGGTGAAGTTGCTTTCCAGAAGGCGTTTATTTGGCATATTAATTTGGTTGTTAGTGCTAATGTGACGACAATTATTTGGACAACTACATGGCGCCGAATTCAACCTTTTTCCGGTTATAATGATATCTGTTTTACCGTAGTTAGAATTTTTACATAATTTTTTAAGAAAAAAGAATTCAACTATAATAATTTGTTTGGCACTAATTATATGTTTAATTATGTAAATGCCAGAAAGTAATGCGACTATATAAAAATGCGGTCCTTATGAGTCCATGCAAGGATTTTTATATTTAAGTGTCCTTCAGATTTTTGTTTACAGATAATTCATAATGTGGGTTAGCTTTGATTATACAATAATCTTATTGATAAGTTAGATCACTGTATTGTAGAACCGTACTCTTGTGGAATAATTAAATGAATTGCCAAACAAATCAAGTTCATGGACTTTGCTTCTGGCTTACATGTGTATAAACTCATGTAAAATGTCTAAATTATTAGAAGTAGTACATTTTCATTATTTATAATCTTTAAAATGAAAGAAATTTTCTTGTTATATAATACATAAAATAATTGAGATAATAGGATTTAAGAAGGATTACATTATCCATCCATATAAGTTAAAACTCTTATCTAGTTTGAAACAATGTGAGTTATTGCGAATTGAGATTGGTTTATGGACAAAGCAAGAAAGAGTACTGGTGCTAATACCTACACTTGCCCCTGTCACAGGTGTGTAGGAATGAAATTTATTTTTTCACGCGGCGTCGGATACTCATATTAATATCTAATTATATTAATCGAACTTAATTTGTACTAGAGATCAATTATTTTATAATAAAGATAAATTAATGTGTGCTAAGTAAAGGCTCAACTTGATAACGTGTCCAGTGCAAATCGCAATGGCCCGAGTTAGAAGGGTAGGTAGGATATATATATATATATATATATATATATGTATAGATGTAATCGATATGACCTTTTGAATAGAAATATGTATGTGAGACTCGAAATTAAAATTTTGATTAAAGATAAAGGAGAGTACTAAATGGCTAAATGCTCTATCACAATTAGGGACAGTGTAAGGTAAGATTGAAAAAACGTTCAACTCCATCTAATTCAGAATTATTGAAGATTTAATCATCGATTGTCAGTATATATATATATCTCATAATAGCACTTATGAAATGTTCAAACAAACTTTATTGCCTTTTCGAATAGAAACTATACTATTTTTTATTTATACATTATAAAAAAATTATTTATTTATATATAATTGAATTGATTTTATTGTGAATTTACTTATTCGTATTTTGAATTTTCTATAGAAAAAAGCAAAAATTCGATATCCGTCACTTCTCACAACCAGTCATCCCCTGTCGGTAGGAATGTATTGTTTTGGCTTTAATAGTAGTGCCTTAATTCTTTTATTATGGCACATCCACATGTCTGTTTTGGCCCTTGGCCTTGTTTAAGAGTGCTAATTATTATATAAAGGATGTCTTATCGACTAATGTGGTTTAATCTGCAAAATAAATCCTTTTTATTGGGCTAATCCAAATGCTTTCCTCACGTGGGAGTACTGAAAATTCACTAATCACATAGTTAATTATTCCCAAAGAAAGAGAAACCAAAAGAGGCGTTGTTCGTATTCCGTTGCTTTTATTAATCGTGTGTTGTTACAAATACGTAATCAAAACACCTATATTATAATTTATAAAGAAAAGGAAACTAAAGTTTCACCAAACTTATATTATATAGTTCTAAGAATCATAATTAGATGATAATTAAATTGATCTATATTGATGTGAGAAAATTTGCAATTTATGTACTTTTCGTATAATTTTTGAAAATCTAAATTTTAATTTTAATATATTAAACTAATCTAATCTAATTTAACTTTTCCAAATTAGTTATATTAACTATAGAAAATCAAAATGTGACAACTATTATGAAACAAAAAATATTACTTAATATTGAATATGTATATTTCTTGTACATGGTCATTGTCCATGTCATATTTACCTTTTAACATTCTACAAGGAAAAAAAGGTAAGCTACTAGTATAATTTGCCATAGTTGAAATAGTAAAAGTTAGGCGGGATGGTTGGACGTGTTATGAGTTTTTAGCCATAGTTTGAAAAGTAATAAGAAAATGATGATACTTTAATGAGGAAATAAAATCTAGATAAAAATAATATTAGATAGAGTTTGGAAAGTAATAAGGAAGTGATCATATTTTAATGAGCAAATAAAATCTAGATAAAAATAATGAGGAAGTGATCATATTTTAATAAGGAAACAAAATTTAGATAAAAATAAAGTAAAACATCTTATTAGACATACATTTCTCTCTTTCCCCCTCTCTCTCTATATTAATTTCGTTTATACTTTTTAAGCAATTATATATATGATTACTAGCTAAGAGTTCTGTATCATATGTTGAGAAAGATATATTTAAATACATATATTTTAAAAACTTAGCCTCGATTAGTTATCTATACAAATATGTCCACCATCAATTCATGTTAATCAATTCTTTCTTTCTCATCAATCTCTATCTCCATCATTATTTTCTCTCCTCATTTCTTCTCTCCATCAGAAATCTAGTAATTGTCCAAATGAGAAGAATGTTTATTGTTGCTCGAAAAATAGCATGAAAATTATTGCTGTGATTTTCAGTATTTTCAGGCACTCAAATTTGAGAATTAAAAAAACCAATTATGACGAACAAAAGAGAGAGATAGAATATAATTTGTTGTAAATAAAAGGAGGGTTTATGTAATAATTGTGATAAATCTTAATGTGGAAGAAGATAAGAAAGTGATTTTTTTGGATCGAATTGAAATTATTATTTTATTTGCCACATTTTTGAATTAAAATTATATGTATTTACTTTTTATCATAGTATATGATTAAGTATATATGTATCTTAATAAATATATGCTAGTGTTGGAGATTTATCCATAGTATTTAATTTTTATCATTGGATTTTATTAAGTGTATATGTATTTGAATAAATATATGTATGTATTGGAGGGTTACACATTATTGGATATTTACGCATGTATATGACACACTATTGATATATTTGTCACATTATTAATGAATTTGCCACAGTATTGATGTATCTCACACGTTATTCATGAGTTTGAAACTATATGTATCTATTTTTTTTAGAGTATCTAATTAAGTGTATATGTATCTAACAAAATATTGTATGTATTTAAACAATAAATCATGAATTTGAATTAAGAAGTCCAAACTTTGTTGCACTGTAAAAAAAGAGAGAAGGAGTTTGAATTTATTTTAGGAGTTGTGATATGATTCTTTAAAGTTGTTAGACATACTTTTAAATTATGATTTTTCTTTAATTAGGCACAATAATTAATATGTGTATCTTGATACATGTATTTGAAAGAAGCATATATATGTATCCAAGATCAAAATATGATAAGGAGCATAATATTGTAAATTAATGTGAATCTAAGTAATTAGCTTTTAAAGTATTGGAATTTGTTTAAATTGTCCTAAAAATAATTCTACTTAAAACATGAAAGAACTTATAAAGATTTGAAAGCCATGAATCTTTCCTAGGTTTTGAAACTTCAGTAAATTTTTTAATCTGATGGATTGTTCTTTAATTTGTTTTCGAACTTAGTATAAAGATTTCAACCCCATAAATTTTTCATTGAATTTGAAACTTTGACATATTTTCAAACCCATAAATATTCCTTTCTTGGTCTAGTTGTTCTGTATTTTAATTGGGAGTATTTGTCAAAAAAAAAAAAGTGACTAAATATTGGCAGTTGGTGTTAAAAATATCTACCTATTTTGTCCTTTGAAATCTCCTTGGTAGAGTTTGGTTTTTCAATATTCTATACTAGATACTAGATTAAACTACAAATTGACCCCTTAAAGTCTTAAACTATATTTGATTAGTGGATTCTTTTTTAACTATCAAAGTACTAATTTTTATTGTTATCACTTTTATTGATTATCGTAAGATGACAATTACACTAATGTATAGTATTGCATAGGCTTTGACTTCCAAAGGGTCACTATCTTGGATTCAGGTCCCATCACTCATGCACTTGGTTAAATATTGAGATTTATTAGGGATATTTGCCTAATAGAAATGATAATTAGTTCTTAGATATTTGAGTTAATTAATGAATTAAATCATTGGTAAAAGCTTATCAATATCAGATAGTTAAATCAAATCAATAAATACATGTCATATGTATAATATATACATAAAATTTACTATTTAACTTTGATTATTTAATCTATATATTCACTCCATTAAATCACTTAACTACAATAAGTTGCATTAAGTTAAATGTAAACATACCATGCAAATAAGTTTTTTTCAACCCTAAGTCATATCTTCCTAGAAAATCCTTTGTTTAAAAACCTTTTCAACTTTGCACCTAAATGTTCATTTCGAGTAATATTTTTCAGATTACATTTTTATTTGAAGTCAATCATTTATTTAATATTTATACTTTATGGGTGAAAAAGGAGAATTAAATCGCTCATTACTAATTCACGATGTTTAAATAAATCCCCTCCCCAACATGCAACTCATTTTTGATATGTAGGGAAATGCACATATATAATTTGATAATGGGGGGGAATGTTTTCTTAACAATAATTGATAAATAAAACGAATTGAAAATAAAAACACAATAATTTGAGGACGAAATGATCGATAATTATAAGCTTGTATCTATGGTTTTTTTTTTGCTTTCTACTCGATGTTCGATATTTAAATTTGAATTCGATTATATTCAAATTTGTGCCATATAGGGCCTCATTTGGGAAGAAACACTTCCTACCAAGAATTTTTTTCATTCTTAGGACTCGAACCCTAAATTTCTGGCTAACAGAGAGAAGCAATCCCATCGACTGTACCATATCTTTTGGTGGTTGTATCTATAGTTATTCGAGCAGAGAATTATAAAGCTTAAAGTGATTAGAAACCTGCATATGTATGGACCACATATGTTGGTGAAAATTAAATATTTCTATTGTGTGGTCTATATCACTTTATCATATGACCAATGTTATGAACTGTTTGAGAATATATCTAGTATTATATTATATAATATATAAAGTCATGAATTACATATATTGTTTGAAGAACCCATTACAAAAAGACCATGATTTTTAAATTTGGTGACAACAAAGAAGACAAAGTTTCAATCCAACAAAATATGTACATGTCCGAATTCGATTCCCCAATACATAATATCTGGTCCTAACCAAAGCAAAGTGGCTTCAAAATATACTAGCTCGACTAATTCATATCTGATATAACATTTATTAAGATGGAAGCTTTTTATTATAAATTTCTTTTCAAAACGAACGTGTGATTGTTTGTATCTAACCTAATGAAGAAAAATGTGACACGTTTAATTAGTTGGAGATTTTGGTACTTTTGAATTTTGATACATCTGTAAAGTGTCCAATAATGCAAGAATTGACATGATAGTGCGTACTGCACACTGCCCTCGATCACTTTAAGACAATGGCTTGTTTATCTAAACTAGTCATCTTAGAGAAATTTATTAGTAATAATTTCACCTAATTTTGGGTGTAAATTTTTTAGTTACACTGACAGTGTAGAGAACAAAATGCCTATTAAAATATCGCTGAGATCTGACAACATAGGTGCATAATTCACGCAAAAGAATATTACGATTTATGAAGTAGGGAATATTGAAAAACTAAAACAAAGCAAAAAGAATTTTTATTTGAAATTGTACTTGTGATTTTAGAAAAATAAAATTATAAGGAATCATTATAATTATTGGTTCCTCTTTTAACAAAAGAAATATTTCCTTTTGGATTACATTGTTCGAATTTTTGGCTTCATCACCATTATATTCGGAAAACGTGTGCATTAATTAATTAAATACAATAAAACCAACAAATGCCAATAAAAATGAAAGGAATACATCATATATGAACCTCCTTGGGAGTTGGACACAAAAACAAATTTAATTTGTATATGATGACATAAAGTGATGCAACTTCAAATATAAAACATAAATTGGAAATAAAAAGTAATGATTAGAGAATAAGAAAAAACTCTTCTGGAAGACGCTAGCCTGCGGAAGATGACCATAAAAACTTATTTGTTGGTGTTCACAATAAATGAATAACATATGTTATATGATATACATCATATTATTGAATTATACATATTTTTATTTTATTCAATTACATAATTATGATAAAATAATAGGTTTCTTATTCTCTATTTTATGATATTATATTTTTTAAAAGTTAATTTAATTAATATTTAAAATTATATTATGTTTATATTAAAAATATTAATTAAAATTTATATTATTTGACTCTTAAAAAAATTATGATAACTAAAATGAAATGGACGAAATATTAATTTGGTAAGTGTTTAGGATATTCACAATGAGACCGTGCATGATTAATGAATAACTGCAAAAGGACATGGGCGGTCCATTAATTTTGAACCATATGAAAGTATATTATACGCTTTTCTAAATTTCTTTCGGGCAATAATGTCAGTGTTGGTGACCTAAACATTTCGTTTTTGACTTTCCAACTCTCTTTTAAGCTACCCTTGTGATGCACTTGACACGAATTTTTTTTTTAAGTTAAAATTTATAATTTAAAATAAATTATAAATATTTTTTATTATAATATTATTTTTAATTTAAAATTATGTATTATTATAGAAATATAATTTTTTCAAATCAAATAAAAATAAAAGTGAGTCATATAAAATATAAAAAAAAAATATTAATATTTCTCTGTCTCAATCCCCTCCCACCGCCAAGAGACATTTTCTCATATTTTGCGACATTTGTATTGATATTTGTTAATTTTATCACTAAAAAGATGATTTATAAGGAGATACATATTTGTAACTTATTTCATATTATAAATTTTAAAATTTGGATTCTTTCTAAGCTTTCTGCTAAATCAAATTACATTGTATAAATTAAGACAGAATAATGGGTATCATCTGCAAATTCTAGAGGTGGTAAAATTAAACTCAATTCATTCAATTTGTTTAATCAGTTGAAGTTTGGGTGACTTATTAATTCGCCCGTTATTAGCTCAATTCATCTCAACTCAACCCATTTAAAATTGAGTTGATATGCAACCCGAATTGACTCGAGAAAGATCTTGTCAACATATTTTAAAAATACTTTCTTTTTTAACTTGATATATTTTATATAGTCGTAATAAAAAAAATGTAATTTAATTACGTACTAAAATATTGAAAAAGAACAAATAAAATAAACAAAATTTAATAAAAATTGATCGGATTGAATCTTGACCTGCTCTTTAATCCATTACTCAACTAATTGTTATCCAAGCAAACCAGATTAGATTAAATCTTGACCCACTTGAAACAAATTCTTGTTAATTTTAGTTGGACAAACGAATGTGGAAAATGGTGTAGTACCACTACTGTTACGTGTTCCAAAACTTGTACTACCATTCATCATTATGGAACAAAAAAATACGTGTAACGCATGCAAAGTATTGAACTCTAGCTATAATTTTAAGTGAAAACAATTCCTAAATATCTAAAATTGAAATTCGAAATGGACAGACAAAAGAGAATGAGGCAAAAACATAGCACCTACGTGTCGATTTGAGGTAGAGTCACATTGACCATGAAATCTCAGTCCTTTTCAATATTTTATTCTTCCCAACTCTTTTTAGATTCAATAGACTAATAATTAATCATTTAGTGAAACTTTATTTTAGTCGGTATAACGCTGATAACAAAGAAGAAAACATTGAACTATTATCACATGTGATTCAAGATTTGACAAATATTCACATAAATTTTTATATACTCTAAACGAAAACACATAAAAATTCAATTAAATTCATAGGTGTAATGATATATTCGTCCTCGATCATTATGTTCAAATGTTTATTATATAAGTCAATTTTTTATTTAGTAATTTTCTCCCTTTTTGCTAAAAAATGTTCAAAATGTTGTTATTGTTAGGAATTCCATCCGTATGCGCTACAAATTCTCTCAATTTTGGAACTTTTAACTCAACACAAAGATTTCTATAGAAAGAAAAAAAGAATTCAATTTTAGATGAAAGGAGTTACTCCCATAAATATGAAATGAACTAATGATGGAATGGGGTAAGTCTGAAATGGACTGAAAAAAGGCAATGATGCAAACCTTACATTTATAATTACTCCGACAAGATATTTAATACATGAATATGCAGCAGCTACGTGTCACGGTTTGACTGTCATAGGAAATATACTCTCCCCATCAACATTTTATATAAATATAATAATATTTTATTTGTCTCAATTTACGTGATAAAATTTGATTTGATATAAAATTCAGGTCAGAAAAAAAACTTACAAATTTAGATTATTTGTGGAATTATGAATCATATTATTATAATTAAAAATTCAATAAATTAAGATGTCTAACAAATTAATTTTTATATATAACGAATTTATCATTATTTTATAATTTGAGTTTTGTGTAATTCACGTGATTCATATAAATAATATGCTCTATTATACAAAGTTATGCGCGAATCAAATTGTATAGCGAAATATACAGATACTACAATGCATTGTATAGAAAAATATACAAATGTTATACAAAAATTGCGAATTGTATAGTGAATTATATAAATATATATATATAAATGTTACGCGAATCATACAAATATTACTATAAAATATAATTACTTAAATTATAATTATAAAATATAATTAAAATATTTTAATGTTGCGCAAGCCAAAGAGAAAGGAGACGCGAAGAAATATCATGTTAATGGTAAGGTAGAGACGGCAACGAAAAGTAAGCAGCTTTTGAGTATTGTGGATTTGCCCATAAAAAGCACCATCACCTGCTCTCCAAGCTAAGTAGCCGCTATTCTCTTAACGCGTGTCTTCCATTTCACCTTCCCCGTCTCCATTAAGGGAAATAACAGTTTTAGTCCCTATATTATTGCATAATTCTAGTTACAGTGTCTATGTTATACTTTGTACATTTTTTTTCAGAAAATATACAGTTTAGAATGATTATTATTTTGATATATACATTGATCTCATTTCTCTATTTGTTCTGCTCTTGAGTCATTAGCAACTCGTTTTTCTTTTCTTCTCCAATGATTACTAATTAAGGCCAAATACAGTTATATTTGAAAGGGTTTTGATAGATAGATATATTCCTTGAGACTATCAGTTGCTTTGTTTTCTTTTTCAAGTTCTAACTTTTATTATCAATCCATTTATAGAAATATAATTAAAACTTAGTTCATAATATAATAAATGAGATTAATAACTTAAAAATTATATTGTCTACTACAATCAACTAAATAAACACAGAGTATATGGATTTTCTTGCATTCAGATACTTTTTTTTTGTTCTATTTTAATTGCTCTGTATACTAAAAATAATTGTCTTAAATTAATTATCAATTTAAATAATTATTTAATTTTTTCAATCCTATCTTCAATAACTAAGTTATTACTTATTAAATACGAAAAATCCCATTACTATAATTTCTAAAAGAATATCAATTATTTTAATAGAATTATATTAGTTAAATTGTACACCTTATTTAATTTTTTCTTCCCAAATTGTATCGTAAGAATCGAAATGGCATCTTTTTTTAAAGAAGAGAAATGAGGGGGTCGTGATTGTTTAATATGCTTACGTCATGCTGGTGACTTCGCCACGTGTAATGTGCACGTGGAAGGACCAGGGAAGTTGGTCGGCGAGGGTCCCACTTGATTTGGTGGGTGGGCCCTGGTGAGTTTGCCGCTATCAAATTAAAGACCGGGAGGGAGAAGATTTCTGGACAGGAAAAAAAAGCATATAGAAAATGATAGTACCCTTTCTTTGATGTCAGATCTCAGATTTTTTGTAAGTTGATTGATGTAGATTATAAAGATTTTCTTCTTCCTTTTCCCAATGCAATTAATTTCATCGACGACATAATCTTTTAATTGGAACGTATAAAGATTAAAAATTAGCATAATTAATAAATAGCTAATTAAATATATATATATATATATATTTATCTCTACTGCAGTAGTAATATTAGTTTGTATTTTGTTACTTTTAAACTAAAAAAAATATTAAAAATATTTCTAAATTTTACACGAATTATTATTTTATCTTTGAAATATTGATAATGTTAAAGAACATTT
The DNA here is from genome assembly GCA_000787875.1 of Solanum virginianum. Taxonomy (NCBI): domain Eukaryota; kingdom Viridiplantae; phylum Streptophyta; class Magnoliopsida; order Solanales; family Solanaceae; genus Solanum; species Solanum virginianum. The sequence continues at coordinate 17,675 of DF362604.1, read as the reverse complement.
CTCTATTTGACTAATTAAACTTAAATATACGCTTTATCTTGTAACAAAAGTAAAATACACCTAAATTCTTATCAAGTTAAGGAGTGTTTTTAAACGTGTGATAATTCGAGGGGGTATTTTAGATTAGTCAATTAAGTAGAAAGATGTTTTTAAGACTGTCAATAATTCGAAGTTAAAATTAATAATTTGTGCCAAGTTAAAATGTTTTAATAATTTTCTCTTTTAAATTTCTAGTAAGTACTTGTTTATGTAGTCTCTGTTATCTTCTTGCTATTGTTTTTGTTTGTTATTATTACCTTCTTCTTCTTCTTTAATTTTTTTGAGTTGATCTATTGAAACGACGCAAATAATTTTTAAAATTTTCAAAATAATAAGAATATAGTTTGTTTTAAGTATTGCGCTCTGAAAACCTCATTTATGAACTTTGCTACTGTCTTAAGACTTATTACTCCGGAAAGGCTTTACGAGCCTCAAAATAAATTAAATATCTTTTTATGGACTTAATAGTAAACTCTCTTTTTTTGTTGAGTCATGCGACATTTGAAGCTTATTATTTTTTATTAGTCAAAATTTGTGCAATGCAGAAATTCATTATAATGATCTCAATATAGAATTTCTTCTGTTCCCAGAAAGAATGTTTAAATCTTTATTTTGTTATATAATCATCATTTATGTCTACTAACTGTCATATATCAGTGTAGTTTGATTAACAATGTTGATGGTCAAAACTTAAAATAACACTTTTTGATAATTAAATTGCACTGTACAAGGTGTAACATTTTGAGAAGAAGTTTAAATTATAATACATTTATCCACTAATAGAATACTTTTACTAGCATATAATCATTCTTTTATTTAAAAATTATACAACTCTCATACTTTTCAAAGAGAAGTTGCATATATATATATATATATATATAAAATAAAATAAAATATACATAAATCAATAATAAATGGATAGAGATAGCATAACAATCAAACTGTCTAAAAGAAGCAAAAACAAAACTTATAATGGTTCTTGCCCGTTCTTGAGTGAGACCATTTATTGATGATAGCAATAGGGATAAAGATGGCAATATTTTTCTATTTCCTCATGTATGCGGCGTTTGGGAAATTCTTTCTTTTTTTGAAGTTTTTTATTTGGAATTTCCTTTAAAATAAGTTTGTTAGAAAAAAAGATGTTTCAAGAATTATCCTTTACTATGTTTGCTCCATGTAAGAGTGTTAATGGTTGTTGAGTTAAATTTGGAGGAGCTAAACTTCATTAAATTGATAAGTAGGGGGAGGTTAATTTCTAAGTTGAGATAATTTGGATCAAGTTGGCTTAATAATGGATTATATCTAAATCCACCTAATTATATCCAAATTTTGTTTCTGGTTTTTCTTTTCACAGTAAAAGTTTATTATGATTATATTTCTTATATCTCTAAATAAAAGAATATCTAGTATTTTTCAATCTATAGAGAT
>DF362604.1:0-16180 GCA_000787875.1 Solanum virginianum | reverse complement strand
ATAGAGATCGAAGTACATATCTTTAAAGAAGCGGGGTTTAAATTTTGAACATTAACAGTAAATTTAAATTAATTGGGTGGTATTAAAAGCATTGCCAATTCATAATTATTGCAAACTTGAAAAAGTGGGTTTGGAAATTCAAATATAAAAGTTTTGAGTATGGAAAAAATTTGTGGACAATTAAAAACGCATGCAAGATTTTCTCACACTATAAAATTCATTCAATTAAATAAGATAAGTAAAATGAAAAAAATATCAAATTTAACTCATATAGCAAAATTTGTAAATAATTTAACAACAGATGAAAGTATTATTCATCAGATAACCTTAATTTATATAATTATTGTTATAAGTACAATAAAGAAAGATAGTATCAAATTATAGCTTCCGATAAATTCTGAGAACAATTAAACAAAATAGATATAGTAAAGATAATGTCAAAGTTATGATTACTCGACAAAACTCGCAAACAATTGAAATAAATTCTCATTGTTTCTATTACACCTTGTTTGGATTATTGATAGTATTGTTAGTTTAAATAATATGTTGTTTTGGTTGTTACGTAAATTTTATTGTATCATATTATTTAAATTCATTATTAAGCAATTGCTAAATATTCACACGGTTTGATGTGATTGAGTCGCTACTTTAATATATACTTTTTAAAAATTTGTCTTTATTTATTATTTAATAATCTTATTTTATTCTCTATCCTACATTTTTATAGTAACCTAACCCAGTGCCAATCTTATTTTATTCTCTATCCTACATTCTTATAGTAACTTAACCCAGTTCTCTACTTTTATTGTAGGTTTATCATTTAAAATGTTCATGTGTGACAACGTATAGTGATGAACAAGACACAATTTATATATTCAAATAAGTATTTCTAAAACTAATACTATATAATTTACTATGATACAATATGATATATTATGAAATAATGCGTAACAACACTTCAAACAGTGTGTTAGCACCACAGTATTTTTCGTAGAACTTTCTTAAATAAATTGAGATTAATCTCCTTACCCAAACCTGCATATGGGAAAGCCCAATTGCCTAGAATTGTATCGTTTTCTGGGCCTTGTGGCCCAAAGTTAGATAAGTAGTAGATATTTGAATGATGATCCAACATCTCTTTCCCTCCTCCCACAACGGTAAGAAATTCGATTAGGGTTTCCAATTGATCGGCTGATTGTTCTCATCGCTTTTGTGACCTACGAATTCAATTGCTGAAAGAGCTGATTCATATTCCACAAGGTAGACGGTTTCTTCATATTTTGCTTTTAAACTTGCTCGGACCAGTACTAAGTAATATAGTTCATGGCAACCATGTTTTGCTTACAATTTAGAAGATCAGTTGGTTCTATTTCTTTATCAAGTAATTGTTGAGAAGAAGGATTAAGAATATTGATGGAAATAACCGTGAATTACACTGCTGAAAAGCAATTTATGTGTACCCGTAATGTAATGCTCAAGCTAGTAGCACTGAAGGTGAAAAGCCTCGAAATGATCTTCAAGGTTTAGAAAGAGGCTTACAACTTTTTCTTTTACTGTAGCTATTCATATTTGGGGATCTATTGTCCTTTTTATGAGTTCAATTTTATGTTGGTTCGGTACAGGATGTGGTTGTGCTAGCTATATGCCTAAATGCTAGAAAAATATAAAAGAGAGAGCATGCATCCAACCTATTTACCTAGAATGACGTGGGATTTTGGTTGGGATTGAAGTTTTGTGAAATTGTAGCTCAAGGCTACTCTGTCTTCCAAATTATTTTTGTGTTTGCTGTGTTTTCTTTCATCTACATTAATAATAAATTGTGATTTGATTATACTTTACTCTGTCCGTGTTTAGGAGCCTATCAGCTTCATGCAGATAGTCCTCCAAAGAAAATTTATCACCAGTAGGCTTTATATTTGATTGCAGGAGTTGTTCTCTGGACAGTTAACTTCATTATGTAAAAACACTTAAATAATTGTTTTTTACTGAAAATTTCTATTAGTTTTATGCTGTTCTCAGTTCAGTTAACTAGATGCATGAGCATCCACTTATACATGTTCTGAATGTGTTGGCAGTAGGCTCCTATATGATTTATTGAATTATTTTTGTCCTAATGTAAAGGTGCTTCTAACACAAACTTTTTTCTTCCAGGTTTGTACTGCTCTTTATATGAACACATGGAGAAAACAGACACCAATGTTTCAGAAGGAGTCCCGGATGTGAAAAATCAAAGCTTTCTGGTCGAGACAGAGAAGTCAAGTGTTCTATCTCCTTTGCCCTTAGAGAAGACGGGGATCACTGCAGTTGCAACAGATTTTTCATCTTCGACACCAGTGAAACAGAATGAGCAATCACACATTACCCATGAAATAGATATTGCTGAGCTTCCAGAAAAGTCTGCTCCCCATTAAATTAGATTACAAGTTTATCCATGTAATGGTTTCTAACCCTAACAGTTAATATGTATTGATCTTCAGATACAAAAACTTGTCAGAGTTCTTTGATCGCTTGCTTTGTTCGTTGAGGTTGCTCAGTCTACGAAAACGGTCACCTACTTTTCAGAATGTGTCCAATCAGGTTGAAGTACTGACAGGAAGGTAGCTGGGTGGTTTCCAACCTCATCTTATCCATGCGGATTTTCTTTTATATCTATTATATATTCTCTTAATCTCCTTCCTGCATGTGGTTATTGGTCTTACCTCTGTACTTTTTTCTTGATGGTGACAGCTCTCTTTATCAAAACAAAAAGCATCCTGTAGCTAGTAAAACATGTTATAATTTACATGAAGGAGATTACCTTCTTCAAGCTCTTATACATATCCCTTTTTTCAAAACTACCCATGTTTCTTTCAGAACTACCCATGTTCAAATAAATGCCTTTAAGCATTGAGAAAGAAGACTTTTAACGATTCGAAGCTATTAGAATAACTTTTATTTCAAAACCAGGTGAATTTTGTTTCACCAAACACCATTCTGTAATAGTTTGGTTGAAAAAAATAAAAAAATTCAAACACTTTTTGGAAACAACACCTAAATTCATCCATAGAACTTCCATTTAGTCTAAAGAATTTTTTCTGATTTATCCCTTAAATAGTATTGTTAGCGAGCCATATAATATGCTTTTCTGTGAAATAGTAAATTCTTGGTGTTGCAAATAACAACATTTACTGAAAGAAGAGTAAATCCTTGGTGTTGCAAATAACAACATTTACTGAAGGAAGAGTTTGGGAATTTCCATCTGCTGAAAATTGCAGTTTTTAAAGGAATTTGAGCATTATGTATATAAACAGATGTTTATTGACTGTGAGCCATGAGATTGGGATGCCTGATGTTTGTTCTATCACCAAGAGCAAGTAGCTCACCGTTAAGCATTGGTTGGTCACAGTGATTTGTTTGGCTTGTTAGTTGTTACACAGATTTTCCCTTATATTATAAGTTGTATGAAGTGAATTATCATGACTTTGTTTAGTGATACTTCTGTTTTTGTTGGAAACATGTGGAGTTGTGAACTTATGGATTTTGTGAAACTGAGCTTTGGAATGGTGGTAAAGTGGGTTCGAATTTGCCAAATGCTATCTGTTTCAATTCACTAGTAAATCTACTGTCCACTAACTGCAGGCCTAAATTGTATCTTATAAGAGTATATTTGTATCATGTTCATTCTCAGTCCATAGTTGACACATATTTCAACAATTAAGTTTATATTCCTGCACTTCCTTTTGTCAGAAAATTCACGCACAGGCATCTCGCACAGATAAAGTACATAGTTCCTGAAGTCATTCAGATAGATAAACTACTTGTACATGATGCGAAGACCTTGTGTATGAAGCCAGATGTTAAAATTACCTTGCATTTTGATGTTGTGGAAGATCACCAAGAAGACTCGAAGTTTATGCCCCTCAGCAGTCTTTTTGCGTCCAGGCTTATGAATTTTCTCCATAAAAATGCTCAGGTATAACCCTTAAAGTATTGGTATTTGACTGCTTCTGGAAGAATTTTCAAACTAGTCGTGACACAAGTAGAATTGGACATGCAGACTCTGGTGCTTCAGTAAACAGTTATGTTTGATGGAAGAATACCCTCCTTATTTTTCTTTTTTATCATGTGCATAGACTTTCTTTTCTAATGCATGAAAGTTTGCTGTTTCATAACCAGATAAAGCTGATTGTTCAAAAATATTTCTCACAATATCACATAGCTTCAATTGCTGATTTATTAGGTTCTTTATTGGCTATTTTATTAGGTGCCATTGTAAAGGATTCTTTATTTAGATGGATATAAGTTGTCTTAATCCTGAACAATATATTATAATTCTGTGCATTGGATGTTGTTGTGCATTGGATTTTGGTCTTGCTATAACTTATTTACACTTTCTTGATATAATTTTCTCTTTAAATTGGTTTTTGAAGCTTAGAATGTGAGATTTCCCCCTATTTGGAGGTCAAGACACAGATCATGCATCTTTTGTGCAACTAAGTTGATTCCATCATATATATACTGAGATTTTCATTTTGCTGATGTAAGCAGGATTGCGACATCCCTGAAGCTATACTTCCTGACCCGTTTAACCTAAGATGCCTTACTAGCAATGCAGACTTGCCTGTGGATTTATCAAGTTCCCAAGAATCCAAATCATTATCATCATCCCATCTCTGTCCATCCTTTAGTCTACGCTTTTCTCGGCAAATGGATTTTGCAAAAGCAAAAACAGATCAATTCTCGGTACCTTTGTCCACATGCTCACCTTGTGAGTCTGAGTGTACATTGAATCAGGAACTTGACTCTAAAAGGACATCTCCTGAGTCATTCAAATCTTCCATCAGTCTGAACAATGTTGAAGAGTGCCAACCTATATCTGGTTGTAGTTTGGTTGGAAATGAAGGAACTCCTATGAAAATTCTGCCTGAGAGTGAAATAATGCTTGAAACACCTGCTCAACCCACACCAAAGAGATCGGTTCCAATTACTGAAGACAAACACAAGAAAATGACAGACCAAGAGTCCGTTGTTCTCAATGTAACTGTCAAAAGGTCATTAGATTTTTCTACATTGGCTGGCGAAGTGATTTCTCCAGATTTGATTTCTGACAGTATAGAACAGCCTGACCTTAACATAGAAAGGAAGACTATTTCAAAGGAAGATCATGTTAATGCTGATATATGCCGTAATGAGGTACCATTTATTACCTGGGAAAGTTCTTAGATGTTCTTACATTTAGAAAGCCACAACAAACTTTCTGATATCCATATGAGCACTCAATAGCTTACCTAGCCATTACCTGTGTTTCTCTTTGCTTATTTAATCTTGAAACGGTGATCATCCACTATTTTCGACTAGTTTAAACTTTAAAATATTTTTTCCTTTAGTACTGCTGTCAGTTTTTGCTGCCAAGATATTTTCTGTTTCCACTCTCCTTGGTATAAGCAGCTAAGTAATATGCTAATTTGGGCATGTATTTCCTGGTTAGCTATTTGGTATTAGTAGAAGTGTCTTGTTGCACACCTAAGGGTGTGATCTATTGGTCAATGAAGTGGGTGCAACATTGGAGATTAGGGTTTAGAATTAGATAATATGCAATGGTTAACATACATGTACGCCGGTAAAAGTGATACCATGGAAAATATTTTCTTTTTTGTTTTTAGATTCTTCAATCTTTAAATTTATGCAACAAGACTCTTCTTTTTCCTTTTCTTTCTATCTCTCTCTCTTTTTTTTAACGGTGGTGTTTGGGCTAGCTTGTGTGCAACTTGACTATTCCATTGGGAACCTGCTCTCTATTTAGGTATGGCATTAAAACAGTTCTAAACATTGAGTTAATACTTCCGTAAAGGTTTAGTGATTTTAGGTGGAATCTTTTAAAAAAATAATTTTAGGCAGAATCAAAGTCCCTGGTACTGGATCAATAAATTGCCCCCTTCCCGCAAACGATATGTGATGGCTCAAAAAAGTCTCATACAAGAACAGCCTGAGAAAAGTAGTTGAAAATAACAAGTGAAAACACTATTGTCTTATGACAAGACTGTGAGATGGCGACGACAACAACAACTACAACAACAACATACCCAGTGAAATTCCACAAGTGGGGTCTGGGTAGGGTAGAGTGTACGCAGACCTTACCACTACCTCATAAAAGTACACCCAGTGAAATTCCACAAGTGGGGTCTGGGGAGGGTAGAATGTACGCAGACCTTACCACTACCTCATAGAAGTAGAGAGGTTGTTTCCTGGGAACCCTACTAAAATGTGGATGCATCAGTTTTCATATATCGATAATTTGTTGATATTCAAGGAAGCTTCCCCGATGTACAAGTAGTATTCCAAAGTGAAGAAGCCACACACAGTTCTCTATAGAAAACACATAAGCTATACATTATTTTTTCATTTATCTCATTGTGTTGTTGGGACTCTTTGAATCTTGTGGTTAAAGGTGCCATTGTAAAGGATTCTTTATTTAGATGGATATAAGTTGTCTTAATCCTGAACAATATATTGAATCTTGTGGTTAAATGGGATTGCATCATCTAGGTGTATGATTGAGTTGCCTTATGTCTACTCAGCATATTTTTAACTGAAAAGGTAACTTAGTGGAAATATTGCCCCTCCACATTTTTGTTTGCTTTATTGATATGTTTACCATGAAATAATTGTGAATCTTCTGGGTAGATTCAAGCAAAGAGTTGCTGCTTTAGCAAGGAGGAGAAGATTTATCAAAGTCATTTAACTGCAGCGCGGCAGAAATCTTTCAGTTTATCAGATCTTGTTCATCTAATTCACCGCATTTTTCAGTCTGTTGGCTGTCGATCGATGACTAAAGTGGAACTTGTTCACAAGATCATAGTGAATGATTATGATATCGACGAGAACAGTATGGTCAAAAGCTTTATCCATTCTTTTCTAACTTTTGCTGACTCATATTCATCAACGTTATGATGAGAGTTAAATGTATTGTCTTCGTGTAGCTGATGTGGAAGGGCAGATAGAACTTCTTGAGAGGCTAGTTCCAGATTGGCTATCTAAGAAGTCTGCTTCTACTGGAGACCTTTTGTACAGGTATCTATCATGTAATACATTGTACGGAATTTGTTTTGATTTTACTAGGTGAAGCAGGCAGAATTTTTTATTTTTTTGTTTTTGTTTAAGAGGGTCACAGGTTCATTCTGCAAACGCATTTTCTCCACAGAATCTAATTTTCCACTGATATTTAGGTGATCTTGTGGACTCAGGAACTGTTCTTCTTTAAATTCTTTATCCATATTATATTGTTGAAATTTAGCTTTTAAAAGGCAGGGTCAACATTGTTGAATTGATAGTTGCTCAATTGGCTCAATACCAGCATACTCGCTGCTGTTTCCTGGCACCTGTTTTGCACAAACCTTTTAGTTAGTTATTCTCCATGTGAACAGAGAAATGAGAGAAAAGATTGCATGGATCTTTTGGTGGAGTATATGATTGTTTTTTAAGTTCTTGATGTACTGTAATACTGTTTCTGGGTGCAGTATCAGGAAAGCTTCGGACTTGAACTCTGTATGTGAAAGGTTGTAGGTGTATGATCTATTTGGTGCGAGGTTAGTGTCCTTGCACTTTTATACTTTTAAAGAAAAAAAGGGGACAGCTATCCCGACCCTTAGATGTGCTCTTCTCTGCGGGCTTGTGATGATTTATCCTCCTTTACAGGGGACATTCTGTTGGAGTGTTCAAAATAGAAGCTTACTTGTACTTCCTCGACACACTTGCAGCATTTACAAGAACTTGGTGCACTCCCAGAGGATTTGAGACGAGGATGATGATTATCGTCCAAGTCATGCAGCTACTGCATTCGTTATAGCCTTGTAATTTTTTCTGAAGTAAATATGACTGCGGAGCAGCTTGTTTGCATTTACGTTGTAGTACATTTATAGTATGGAATTGCTCACCTAATTGATTGATGTATTTACTTTTTAACACTTCCATAAAATTCACTTGTATCTTCCGCTGGTGACACTGAAGTCTTTCTTTTATTGGAAATGATCAAATTGAAAATGCACAAAAAAAGAAGAAGTTTTTATTCAAAAATAGGAAACAACATCTATTACAATATTTAACTATGCCCTCAATCTCCCAGAAATAACAAATTAAGTCTATTTGAAGATAGAGAAGGGCAGACAGCCACATCTAATGCATCATTTCTTCTTCTCCTCCCGCTTCGTCTGCTTCTTCTCCTCCCGCTTCGTCTGCTTCTTCTCCTCCCGCTTCCACTTCTTCTTCTCCTTCTGCTTCTTCTCCTTCTCCTCCAGATGATGACGATGATGATTCTTCTTCTGATGAACTTGCTTCCATGACAATGCCTGGTAGAAGTTATACACAAAATTTGAGAAGAATTAGAAATGATTTAGATTTGTTTCAATTAAAAAAATTAGACCTACAAATTAGAAAACGCCACAGAAGTCAAAGCACAGAAGGCACACAGTATCTCTATAGAAACATCGATTGGATCAGTTGAGACATTTTAAACTTAATTAATGAAGGAATCGCTACTCCTGACCTTAAGTCTCATTGAGGACATCACAAGAAGTAAAAAGCAAAATCGAATTGAAACTAAGAGGTACCTTCGATAATAAATCTTCTGATGTCATCTAAATTTTCAGCAATATGTGCCAAATCTTCATCCGTTACATTATTGAAGGGTGTCCTATGGACAGAAGCTAACGTTGGATGGAAACAATACATGGGAAAGTTAGCTCTGCGCAACACTCTAGCGTTTTCGTAGACATGCATATTTGTATCATACTCGTATAGATCATAATTCAGTGTCAGGTGACATTGTACCAGAGAAGGCACTGGCTTGCTGTCGATCCAGAGTGGAAAGCCATTCAAGATCCAGACTGGAACGTCATTCAAAATATCTTCCTGTACAATGAAGTTGTCGTCCACTAGGTAGGAAACCCTCCAACGTCTGCTTGCACTGTTATAAGCAGCAGTAATAACTATGTACCTTCTGAAAAGGAATACAAGGGTAAGTAAGCCTTGCGCTGTCCCTAGCCATATATCCTGACCAATCGTAATTTTACAGTACGGGAGATCGTAATGATCAAGAAACTCAGGATGGTCAATTAGTATCGCCTCTTCTGTCCTCGTATCAAAAGCTATAACACTACCATCCGCTCTTAGCCAATACAGAGAACTGTCCCAATAAACAGGTGCACAACCAACAGGTAAAGACAGGAAAGCATTGATTCTCAGCCGGATTTCACGCCGCCACAAGCCAGGTTGCTGTGATGAAAGTATGTGAAATCTGTAGAAGAAGTTGGAATTTTCGACCAGGTAACTGATGGCTACCAATTTGTATTGATCTGAATTAGGGCAGTCGACCGCTAGGTCTATTCTTTCAGCATCATATGCAGGAGCCTCTGGGTATGGTATCAATTGGTGGTCTCTAGTTATGGGATTGAAAACACAGAAACGCCTAACTCGTTCAAATTCAATTAGAATGAGACCATTACATGAGCCCAAAATCTCAACTTCATGGGGTAAAATCGTCATAGATTGAGTGATTGGGTCCAAGGAGATTTTATGGAATTTTTTCCATGTTGACCCATCCATTCTTGTATAGATGAGTTGTGTAGAAGTGTCTTTATGACGTTTGAACAAAATTTTGGCAAAATCAGAATGAGAAATCATACTTTTCATATGCCTGGATACAAGTTTACATTGAACCACATTGTTCAATGGCAAGCGGGAGATGATCTCCCTGTAAATATCGTCGGTAAAAGGCATGATATATTTCTTCTGTTCTGTTTTCGTTTGTAATGATGGGACTTTGTGTAAACAAAGAGTCCTATTTATAGCCGATTTCTAACGTAACTTTTACCAGAGGGCGTGTAATTTAAACGAAGAGGTGTGTTTTTTAAATGAAAGGGTGTGTCCTCTCGTTTTCAGTTACCAACCGTTGTAATTGAATCCAACTTCTACGTAGCTTTTACAGTCTCCAGAAACTCTCTTCTTCTCGGGATTTCTGTTCCGAAAAGATCAAGTTGAGGGTGAAATTAAAATGCAATTAACAACAGAACATGTGTTGATAGTAAATCACATTGAATCTGGATCTAATGCTTGTTTACAAGTCTTTACATTCACGAATGAAAGGTATCACAACTTCTTCTTCTTCTTCTTCGCGGATCCGTGCAATTTTGTTATCCCCGAAAAACAAGCAGACAAATACAATGATATGTTCCCTGTCTGTAGAAGAACCCTTGACTGTGGATGGCTGCCTAATTCTCCCTTGAATAAGTTAAATTTCTCCCTGGATAGGCTGTGTCTACCTTTACGTGGATCATTATCCGGTTCGTTAATCCGTAATGTAGAAGTTAAGAACTAACATCTGATGTTCCTAAACTAAATCCATCAAGTAGCAAGATATCACATACTACCTTAGTTCTTCTTCATGCTGAAAATACTACAACACTTCATATTATGTTCTCATTTTACCCAGCGGCCTCAATCTCCTGATCCTCGAAATTTTTCATATCACAGTTTTTGTTTACCTAGAAACTATACCTGGAGCTGCATAGCCAGTGGTTCCCATAAATCCAAAGTGAGCTAAACTGACGTCGATACGATCCATTATTGAATTCAGGAACGAGTCTCACCAAACCAAAATCACCCAAATAAGATGGGAGATCTTCATCAAGAAGAATGTTCTGTGGTCTTATATCCCAGTGAAAATCATGGGTGTTTGGCAATCATGGTGAAGTTAATGAAGTGCAGAGGCCACATATTCATTCTCTGAAGTATGCTGCTCTTCTCATGTATCTCCTTTTCCGGATGTAGCCATTTGTCCAAGTTCCCTTTTGGCATGAACTGAAAGACCAAAGCTTTGAACTCCTTTCCCTTGAAACCAGAACTTGAGCATAGACACCGATGCTACATCCTCTTCTCTATTTTTCTTTTCCAGGGGGCTTAACGAGAATTCTAGCTATGATTTGTCCGAGAATATAATACGTGGACGCTACCTTAATTTCTGCAGTTTTTCAAGGGGATATTATTTTAACAAGTAGTACTCATTATTTGTAAAGAATGATAACAGTAGGGGTAAAAGTTTTTCTACTGACGAATCTATTCATACTCTAGATCTACAACATCCTATCCTTGAAAAAGAAAACAACATTGCAGTGTGTCCTGCAAAAAAAAGCGAAAGGAAAAATCAGTTCCCCTGAAGAGAAACAAAGAAACATTAGGGATAATAATAACATGGATATTTATTTTGTCAGGCGAAACTGAACTCTTCATTTCCTTTAACTAGCAGTTACTCATATTGATTCTTGCTACTTATTTGGCTATATATATTCGATATCAGGTGCAAGAAGTATAGCTTCGATAATTCCAACAACACTTGATCACCTTGTTATGACGTGAAATCCGACTGAGAACCTATACTTTCAGTTTTATGTCCTTTGGTAGTCCACCTGTTTATTGGCGTGATTATTGCCTCAAAAGTACAATGTTCTAGCTTTTGATATAAAGAGAGTAGAGGCTATACTAACTACCCTGAGTGATCACAAACTCAAAAGGGTCGATTGGTATATCCTCTACTCTCTCTATATCAAAAGCTAAAAAACTACTCACTCATGAGACTATACAAAGAATCTCACCAGTAAACAGGTGGACTATCAAAGACCAAGATCGGAAAGTATTGCTTCTCAGTTGGATTTCAGGCCACGACTCAAGTGGCTTTGATGAAAGTACGTGAAATTCATAGAACAACTTGGAATTTTCAGCCAACATATTGATGGTTACAAGAGGTATTTATACAAGAAGGTGGATCGGATCAAGAAATTAATCAACACAATCAATCAAAATAAGTAACTATCTTTACAATTATGAATAAGATCATCAGAAAGGAATCAATACAATCAATCAAAATAAATCACAATCTTTACAATTATAACAAGGATCATGAAATAATAACAATATTTACAGTTATAAATAAGCTAAAATAAGAAAACTAAATCATCATCATTCATGCATAATTTGGGATTATGAAAATGCACAATAAAAATTAACTAACAATTTTACCCTCATCACTATAAAAATATTATACCTCTTATTAAATAATGAATTGTATTCGTGAATTTACGACTTTTGATTTTTGATAATCACTTTTTGTAACTGGTCTGCATTCATGCCACGGTTATTGTCTTCTCCTTTGAGCTTCTACTAATGAACTCATCCGTCGTCAACCTTTTCATATACTTTGTATTCTTTATGAAATTCTTGATACATTGTCTCATTTTACTCTTACAATGTCTTCTCTTCTTTGAGCCAAATATTTTTCTCTTGGTGGTTTTTTTCTTCCCATTTGCAGACAGGTTCTTATCATTGACAAAATTACATTCTCGTCGTTGATATTTCTTTCTCAATATTCTGCTTATATTTCTCGTCGTTGATATTGAAGAAGCATTTTCGCTTTTTTCTTTTTGTCCTGAATGAAAAATTTAGTTAATAATTTTGATAATATTAGTTCATCGAAGGAGCATTCAGCATCTACAGAAAGCTTGATTCAATCATTGTATTGCTTATTAATGTTCCTAAAAAAACGAATCTCTGTTTAGTTAGCTATTCTTATTAACAAGAAACTGAAGTTTAGCCAACTGCAGATAGTCTTTGGGCATTGCTTGGGCTAAGTCAAACTTGGGACGAGTGTTGTATAACTACCTAGTGATTTACAAGTACCATCACTGGACTGACCATAGTAAACCCCTTCTCGTTGTACCGAAATAGAGATCTGATTTAAACAATCACAGCATATTCGATCCATTAGGTTCATTTTTTTCAGAAAAGAAACGAAACTTTGCTGACTTTATCATCAACCTTGATTTCGCTATGCTCAATAAGAACCCGGAATTGCTCCATCAGTCCATAGGTTCGTGTTCTACTTCCAAAGGCAAATCAGTAAACGCAACGATACTCAAAAGTGTTTGTAATCAAAGATACGTAAAAGTTATTTCTCTGTGAATAGATCTAACCGTAACCTAAGAATAAAAGGACACAATGATTCATTCAAAAGACGCCTATTCATGTAAAATACTTATATATATATTAGTATTTAAATTTAAATAAAAGAAATATTATTCTTAGTAACAGTTAAAGTTAAGTAGAAGTTAGATTCAAATAAAAATGAGAGGACACATCCTTTCATAAAGGATGAAAATCAAACACACCCTTTCATTTAAATTACCTTTCCTTCCTTTAAATAGCCCCTTTATTTACACAAAATTCCTACATAAAAACGAAAACAGAACAGAGGAAACAACGATAATATTATGGAAATGGAGGATAATGTAATTGGAGAGATCATCTCCCGCTTGCCTTTGAAACTTGCTGTTCAATGTAAACTTCTATCCAAGAATCTTAAACGTATGATTTCTGATCCTCAATCTTCCCGAACTTTGTTCCAACGTCATAAAGATACTTCCACACAACTCATCTATGCAATAAATTTGTTTTCATCCAGAATACATTACAAAATCACCACAAACCCAACAATCACTCTCACTGAATCCGTTTTAACTTTACCCTATGAAGTGGAGATTTGGGACTCATGTAATGGTCTCATTCTCTTTCGCTTTGAACAGTTTACGCGTTACTGTGTTTTCAATCCCCTAACTGGAGAGCACCAATTGATACCATACCCAGAGCCTTTTCCAAATGGTGTAGACAAAATTGGCCTAGCTGTTGATTACCCGAATTCAGATCAATACAAAGTTGTAATCATCAGTAAACCGGTTGAAAGTTCTAACATGTCCTACAAATTTCATGTACTTTCATCGGAGCAACCTGGCTTGTGGCGTGAAATCCAACTGAGAACCAATGCTTTCATATCTTTATCCTTTGGTAGTCCATCTGTTTATTGGTGTGATTCTCTTTATTGCCTCAGAAATGATGGTAGTGTTCTAGCCATTGATACAAAGAGAGAAGAGGCTATACTCATTGACCGTCCTCAGTTTCTTGATCATTTTGATCTCAGCTATGGTAAAATTTTGTCTGGTCAGGATATATGGCTAGGGATTGCGCTAGATGTACTTACCCTTGTATGCATTTTCAGAAAGTGCATAGTCATTGCTACTTATGACAAGGCAAGCAGCCGTTGGAGGGTGTCCCAGACTGTGGATAACTTTGTTACTCAACCGGACGGCATTATTATTGGCCTTCCAGTATGGATCGACAGTAAGCAAGTGTCTTTTCTGGTAGAACGTGCCCATACACAGTATCATGATCTATACGAGTATAATACTCGGATCAATGTGTTCGAAAATAATGCTGCAGTGTTGGGGACAGTTACTTATCCCATGTATAGCTTCCATCCAACGTTAGCTTCTGTCCATAGGACACCCCCCAATGATGTAACGGCTGATGATCAGGCATATATTGCTGCAAAGTTGAATGACGCCAGAAGATTTATTATCGAAGGTACCACTTAGTTTCAGTTCAATTTGGTATATTAGTTCTTGATGTCCTAAATGAGACTTAACGTCCGTATTAGAGATTCCTTTCTTTATGTATAAAACACCTCAACTGAGCCAATCGACATTTCCATATTGTGTATGTTTGACTTCAGTGTCATTTTCTAATTTCTAGGTCTGATTTATTACTTGAAACAAGTCTAAATCATTTCTGATTCTTCTCAAATTTGTATATAACTTGTCCAGGTATTTCCATCCGAGAAGAGAGTTCATCAGGAGAATCATCATCTTCAGAAGAAGAAGAAGAAGAAGAGGAGGAAGAAGAAGACGAAGATGAAGAAATGGGAGGAGGAGGATGAGAAGCAGCAGCAATAGGAGGAGGAGAAGAAGCAGTAGTAGAAGAAGAAATGTCGTAATAGACGTGGCTTTCTGCTCTTCACTATCTTCAAACATGATCTTTTTGTTATTTCTGAGGAGATTGAGGCATAGTTAAATATTGTAATAGACGTGGTTTCCTATATGCATTTTGAATAAAAATTTCTTCTTTCTTGTTTTGCACATTTCAAGTGATGAATTCCAATATATGAAATTAAAGATTTTAGCATCACCAGGGGAAGATGTTTGGTGAATCTTCAATTCAAAATTTGCTTTGTCAATCAAGAATATATGTGCTGTTTTTATTTTGTTCCAAAGCTTTTAGAACAGAACTGACTTACAATTAACATGCAAAGGCATTAAAAGCATTAGATATAATATCCTGACATCCAAGTGTCAAACTCTCTCCCACATCGGTTGTGGAAAGAGAAAGTGATCAACTTATAAGGTTGAACCCAATCCCATTAGTACGAGGCTTTTTGGGAAATGCCCAAAAACAAATCCGTGAGGGCTTGACCCATAGCGGACAATATCATACTAATGTGGGATTAGGGTGAGGGTGCATGCGGTCCCTACAAGTGGTATCAGAGCCCAGGTTCGGAGGGCAGATGTGATGGAACGACGGAGTCACCGGTGTGACATCAAGACCAAAGATCTGCACCATCTGCAAGGGTGCCTTGTATCGAAAGTCTTCCTGGCAAGTAGTGGTACAGGCGGCGTGTCCCGTTGGGTGATAACGGCGGTGCAAGATACCAAAGATCTGCACCATCTGCAAGGGTGCCTTGTATCGAAAGTCTTCCTGTCAAGTAGTGGTATGCAAGATGATTTGGCAGATTAGATGGTAACCTAGCGATGTGGAGGTTTGTGGTAATGCCTTGTGTCGAAAGTCTTCCCGACAAGAATAGATGGTCGGGCAGCGTGTCCCGCAGGTTGTTGTGGTGGTACAAGATGGTGGCAGATCTGAAATGATAATCACTGGAGGGGAGACCACGAGATTGTGTGGTCAGAGTTTGAGGGGAGGTTTGTTGGGATGCAAACTCTCTCCCACATCGGTTGTGAGATTGTGTGGTCAGAGTTTGAGGGGAGGTTTGTTGGGATGCAAACTCTCTCCCACATCGGTTGTGGAAAGAGAAAGTGATCAGGTTGAACCCAATCCCATTAGTATGAGGCCTAAGCTCTTGGCCCAGAGCGAGCAAATTTCTTTATAAGAGAAACACGTTGATGTCATTGTTTTTCATACCATTGTGGATTTTGAATATAAATCCATAACTTCCAGCTTAATACATATGCTCTAAATTGGCTGCATTTCCTCCTGTAAACTAGTTGAATGTAAAAGAGGAAAGAAGACCCAAGCGAGGGTATATAGCAAT